>JAOYMZ010032946.1:0-16333 GCA_025802335.1 Pinguicula primuliflora | reverse complement strand
AGTACCCAGATCCATGGGTCGTTTCACAATAATGTGATAATCGTGAAGCCCCAAGGCAACAGCATCAACAGGAACTCTGAAAACGTACCCGTGTTTATGCTTGATCAATTTTGCCACAATCTTACCGCATTCCTTCAGGGAAGCCTCAGTATTGACAGCATCGAAATCGCCATTATCATACCCATTGCTCAATTTCTTGGGAACAGAACCAACTGCAGCTACAAGACCGTTACTCCCAGGGAACTTTTTCGATTTCGCTTTAGGTTTAGCTTTCTCGACCATCTCGACTTGCCCAGACTCGATGCGACTTCGTAAATACCGAACTTGCTCAAGCTCCACCGATAAGCGTTTTCGGAGCTTGACGAGCTCGGATTTCCCGTAAGAGGAGACTTTGAAGGTAAGATACCCACCGTAATTGAAGGCGTTCCGGCTTGTGGATGGCTGGTTGAAGGAATAGGCGTCGTCGGAGGCCGTCTGCGTGACGACAGGAGATTCGAAGTGGTTGTTTGAGGGATTGTGCTGGTGATACCGGCTGACGCTCGATGGCGGTTGATGCAATCGCTTTTGCTTCTTCTTCGGATTATTAGGGTTAGGGTTCGCATTGATGTGATTTGAGTAGGCATCCTTCCCCATGGGAGCGCAGTTCGACTCATTCCGGCTTGCTAATGTGGCGGAAGCCATTTATGCACCTCGTCGGCACCCAGCTACAGCCAATCTCCGATAGAATCACGCCCCCAAAACAAATGGTATTGATCAACCGCAAATCCACCTCCCTCTTGTAGAATACCTTTCGAACAGCAGAAAACACAAGAATCTCGATGAACAAGAATTCTCAGCTCAATTTCTAAATTCGCTCGAGCATATATCGAGATAGAGAGAGGAAATGACCAAATGGCATCTTCGTATCCAGGGTTTGGAGTGAGCGAAGAAGGGTGAAGGCCAAAGGGTGCTTCTTAAAGATGATGAGATCTGCCCGTCAAAATCTCGGGCAAATTACTGACCGTCCGTTTCCATCGCGTCGATGATCCGAGGGTGGCCGATGATTTTTTCGCTGGCTGAGGAGTTGACCGGAACACCTGTCATCAACGGTTGCAGTTGGGTTATTGGGGACACGTGTCTGTATCGATATCGTCGATCTTGAAGCCTTAGGGGTGGGGCCGTTGTACGGACCCACTTGGCTGTGTGACATGGACACTAGTAACGTTCCGCTGAAGGAGAACCGAGAACGGTGTTCGGCACGTGACGAGTCAGGTGGGTAATGTAAGCCGGATTTATAATTTTATATATTGATAAATTCTAATTGGTCCATTCTTCTTTTTTTTTATCAAAACAAATTTTAAGATTGGTCAATTATAAAAAAAAGTCATTTGATAATATAACGAATGAGATTAGATTGATCATTTAAAAGTACACTAATAATCCATTTAAGTCATGTTTTGCATAGACTAATGGATCCTCTTTGAACCTGATCTCCCTGCGAAACCAATTCAGCAATGGAATCTGCAGCTAATGAGAATTGGGACCAAATCATAGACGTGAAAACTGCAGAAGGTTCCTCTCTTGCGTCTTAAAAACCAAATCATGGAGAAGGCTGGTATTTGCATAAACTCCAGCATCTTAAAAATCAACTCTTGTACTGCTGTGTTGTTGTAGGAATTTTTGCAGAACAGTCTGCAAAACTTCATCTTCTATCAACATACAAATTTGATTCAAACTGACTTCCATCATATTGAATTTGAATCAAACATACGTCCATAAGGATTTGGAATGGAAGAACAACAAAGAAGAAACCTAACATTAAACTTGATGAACCCAATCCCAATTCTGCAGATTTCGTCGAAATTGGGTTTTGTTTCGTAAATTTGAAAACGCATCAGAGATCATATGTTGAAATAGGGCATAAACTCACCATGGCATCTCTTCTGCAGATTCCACCGATCATTTGGTTTCGTTGGGAGGAAGTGACATCATGGTTAACGGAATTTGTGTATAATCGCAGAAAATATATTAAATGACGGTTTTAATTTCAGTTGTTTGCTGAGATCCAACGGTTGAGATTTAGGGTTCCAACGGTTGAGATTTCAGCTGGATAAATAAGGCAAACATTAGGTATATAGAAGTTGGGGGGATAAGAATAAAACAGTGTATCATTCACTATGATAAATTATATATGGTGTAAATTTAGAAACAACATATACAAATTTAATAAATTTTATTCAAAATTAATTAATTAAGTGTTTTAGAAAACGTACCTAGGCGTCTAAGTATTGTCTATGTGTTGGACAATTACACTTCATTCTGTCTAAATTTCATCTAAATATCTGGTTAGATCACTTATGTGAGCTCATATTGGGCCTAAGTGTTGCACAGCACACAGAAATCTCCTCACTTTTTAGAACTTTACTATTAGTATATTAATTCTGCAACGGGCGGTCGGATCCATGTATCAACAAATAATCATAAGATAAATAAGGACATAAAAATTAGATAATATATGTAATTTATTTAAGTCAATTAAGAATTACAGTAATTCTGATATAGAAAATGCTCAAATCTACCCTGTGTAGCATCACCCAAATGACCTTTAGGCATTAACGGGAGATTTAAGAATCTTTCCGTGTTATGAAGTAATTAAGATGAAGGTGATAATGCAAATAAGATTAAAATGAAGGGGGGTTATGACTACATAATTTTACATATATTTATTCACACGTTTGTAATTTTGGCCATTGTTACAATCTACGACCAGAATTGAGCACACTAATGGAAAACCTATAATATTGAGATCAAAAACTTGATGCTTCGATGTAATTCGGGTGACTACTTCACTGGAAATTTCTAAATCCTAATTGAGGAGTACTTAACCCAAAGAAAAAAGGTGCAATAACATTAACGACGACCAAGATTCTGAAAACACCTCAAAACATAAGGCTTTTGATATAGAATATATTGATTTTTTTACTAGTGTGGCCAATTCTGACCGCAATTTATCATAAGAACTGAAATTATAATGAATGATGTGAATAAATATATATAAACAAATATAGATGGGGCAGGTTCCGTGGTCCTAACTTTTGCCCTGATTTTTCAATTCCGGCGACTAGGATTGCCTGTTGACGGAAATGGGCACTTCGTTAGAAAGCTTATACATAGGAGATCATGTGTTCAAGTTTTGGTCCGGTTCCGGCGACCTCGTCGCCGAAATTTTCTAAAACCCTATTTAGAACTACTTAACCTAAGGGGAAAATGTGAACCCTCCGTTAAACGGTGATAACGTCGTCGGAATATCACCAAAACTTGAACATATGATCTCCTGTGTATAAGCTTTCTAACGATGTGCCCAATTCTGTCAACGGGCAATCCTAGAGGTCGGAAATGAAAAATCAGGGCAAAAATCAGGGCCATATAACCTTCCCCATATATATATATTATAAATTCATAGAATCAAGTAGTCGGGGTACTCGACTAATCGCAGTATCCCAACTCCAAAGTGGTGAATGAGCGAATGCAGGCCGATGTCTATATTCTTGACTACAAATCGAGTGAATTAACATAGAGAATAAACATTCGACCACATAATTCATATTCTCATGCTAAAACGCATGACCTATATCACAAGGTAAATAATATTTTCCATAAATCAGCTAGGATTCAAAATCAAATGCACCTTAAAAAATGGACCACAACTTAGATCCGCTCTATTCACGCTACGCCTGTTGGTGCTCTCTGTCTCTCCCACTATTTGAATGTATTTCCGAAAAAATTGAACCTAAAATTGAGAAGAAATCGAAAAAAAATATTGATTTGTATTTCTGGCCACCGTGTTGTCGTAACGTTGGTTGGAATTAGCGAGAATGTGTATAATTATGTTAGTTGGAGGTTTAATATGGGGTTTATTACGTTCTGATATATATTCGATTTTTAATTTATTTTTAAAATATAATTTAAATTTTCAATCCTTTTTTTGGAGATTAATTTTTAAATATAAATATTTAATAAAATCATTTTTGAGACCCACCCTCTTGAACTCAATAATCCCGTAATCAAGTAAATTATTAATATGATTTTATGGGAATAATAATTATATTGTGATTTAAATTATGGGTGAGTTGAGATTGTTCATTTATTTCTTGGAGAAAAAGAATGAAGTGCGGTTGGTAAAAGCAATACGAAAACTCGAGGGGTGGTATCATAATTAACTGTAAAATAGTGAGCGAAGTGTGAATACGGAGAAGGAAAAAAGCCAGTAAACGTAAAACCCTTGCTTGCGCTTGTGGCTAAAAGTTAAAACCCTTCTTCTCTCTTGGGTCTGCGCTCACTTCGTCAGCTCAAATAATTCCCAGATTTCTAGCAATTTGGAGGTATAAGGCCCGAATAAGTTTTTCCGTACTGATTGCCGTTATCTTTGGGGTCTATTTCTTATTTGAAAGCATCATAGCCCTATACGTCTTTGATTGTTTTTAGGTATATGAAATGGATGACTTGATCTGATTTCTGATTTTGTGATGATACACTCAGCAGGGTTGTAGAAAATGAATTTTAACCGTGCCAAAATACCAAATATTCCCGGTGGCGGTGCGGCTTCTGCCCTGATTAAGCTGGGGGTGGTTGCAGGGCTTGGGGTTTACGGAATTAGTAACAGTCTGTACAATGTTGAGGGAGGTCACCGTGCCATTGTTTTCAACCGTATCCTGGGTGTCAAAGATAAGGTTAGGTCTCACTTCTGGACTTGTTGCTTTTATTTTATTTCCTATTTCTTCTGGTCGTATACTAACTTTTAGTATTAATCAATTCAATCAAATTGTCATCTGCTCTATTATTATAACTAGTATGCAAATTTCAGCTGGTATATGCTGTATGCATGCACTTTAGTTTTTGTTGCTAACTATCGAACTGGACGTGATTGCATCAGTGTGGAAAATAGTTGAACTTTTCACTATTCAAACCACTCTTCTCTTTCTGTTGAGTTAATTGCTGCAATAATTAGTCGTGATGTGTTAATTGATCGTGTTGCCATCTAAACAGCCTTAAGGTTTATCTCCTTTATGCGGATAAATCTGACATCTGTTGGTTTCCCTGACCATGTAAGCTTGCCGACGTAGAGGTGGTAGAGCACCTTTTTGGGGGAAGAATTTTGGATTTACTATGTTGTATTCCGATTGCACTTGTATTCAACAATTAATGATGAACACTTTTCAAAAATGGATTGGAGTCTCTGCGTGATATATTATTGCACCTTACTTCTTTGATTTATTTTAGTCTGATTCCAGAAGATGTATTTTATTTGTTTTAGTTTTACTACCGTAGCTACTATGTCTATGGTTTCAATATTACTACTTTTTACCCATAATTGTTGTTTCAATTTTACTACTCTATACCTGATCTCTCTCTCACTCCTCCTCCTTTTTGTTGTTCCTTTTTAAATACACCTGAAGGCATTTTGCTACTTCTCATGATCCTTCATCAATAGGTCTATCCTGAAGGAACACATTTCATGATACCGTGGTTTGAAAGGCCTGTAATATATGACGTTCGGGCACGACCCCATCTTGTGGAGAGCACTTCTGGAAGTCGTGATCTTCAAATGGTAAACCTCTCTCTATATCCTGTGGCCATTGCATGCACACTGCATCACGGATGGTGGCTGGATAAAATTAATAATGCTAGAACTTAGAAGCACATAAAAGATATGGGAATTTACTCCCTCCTTTATAATGAAACATCAATGAAGTGAAATAGTTAGTATCTGCTTAAAGAACATTTGTCGAACAGTTAGAGGCTTCTGGTTCAATCATGCTACCTAAACTAGGAGGTGTATGTAGCCCATAAACCATCAAAGGCATTAATGTTTTGTCAAAAAATATAGGTGTAATATCTTTTTGATGTTAAGTGAATAGTTCTCATGGATATGTCTAGATGTCCCTCAGAAATTTTAATACGGTACATCGCGGCACCACAGACATCTGGTCTTTCAGTTGTTGTGGATGAAATCATCTCTCTACTTCTCCCCCTTTCTTACCTTTCCGCCTCTTGAATGATGTGGAAGGCTTTATACATTTCCGCATCTTGAAGTGACCATGTAATTTTAGTTTATTTTAGCTGTGAAATCACATTATACAAGATAGATATGCTCTCTACTTATGCTTTTCTTGTTATGTTAAATGATTCTATATCTGTTGCATGTTAAAGCTCTTGGATGCTACTATAATCTCTGTTATCAAAATTATGATTTGTATCCTACGATTCGATTTGATTCTTAAGCTCATTGGATTGATTCTTGTTTATGAATCATTTATTCCCATCAGTTGTCCGAATAATACGATTCGTGATTGTCAATGTTAAACTTTTATAATTATTTGTTTAGAATATTTTTATTACAAAATATATATTTTAGTATATTTAACATCATGGCAAATCTTTACAATTCAGGATTCAAAAATTGATCATTTTCATTCACGATTTGAATCCCAATTTGACAACTATAAACTATAACTACTCATTTTTGTAAACATGCTGTTTTCTTATTCATATTTATTTTGGGAACCCTTATTTTCTAAGACCTGAGAGAGTTAACAGTTTTGTCACCCTTCTGTTTTTTCCCCATCATTGCTCGTGTATTGCTTAATGATATGACTTTAGTGTTTATTTGAGAATTGTTTTTCTGGGCTTGATTAATAAAGTCACTATCCTCTTCAAAATCGATGCATTCTAATTTCTATATTAAGTACTTGATTCATGCAGGTAAAAATTGGTCTTCGGGTTCTTACCCGCCCTGTGCCAGACCAGCTACCAACTATTTATAGAACCCTGGGTGAAAACTACAATGAGAGAGTCCTGCCTTCTATTATTCATGAGACCCTAAAAGCTGTGGTAGCTCAGTACAATGCTAGCCAACTTATCACTCAGAGAGAGGTAAGCATCGATTTTTACTAGGCTTTCATGCAGCTAGACCTTATTGTACTATCCTTTTCTTGGATTTAGATATCATGATTTCCTTCGAAATGAGATCAAACTAGTTTCCTCCTGTTATTGATCAAATAAGATTACGCCCATAATTTACTGCGCCATATCCCATATGTATAAATTTGGAGAATTTCCCATCTAATATGATTAGGATGTTTACAATCTCTTATTTTCACTAGTTCTGAAATACCTGAAATGCTACCGCTATGATTGAATGTTAGCGCAAAATAATTTAAGCCTAATCAGTAAACTCAGACCATCCTTATCCTATTCAGCATGAGCAGTTTCTACGGTATCTTCCTCCATTAATTTCTCGTACTTGCATTTTTTATGTTGTAAATTTTTTGAAGAGGTTGGATGTACTTCTCTTCTAATTATTTTTCATGCTAGCTTGTTTAATATAGCTTTTTGGCATTTTTTATTCAATTTTGGTCTTCAACCACAAAAATTCCAGGCATTTAATTTTTAAGATTTTCTTTTCAAGTTTCATTCATTCAAAAAGTAGTAGGCTTGTTGTCCTTGTTAGATTTCGTTGGATGATCTCCTTCTTTTCTAATTACTGGTCGGTAAGGTCGGAGTGATATATGGCTATCTAGGTAGAATTCATTAATGGTAAATGTTTTCACCCTAAGTAAGCAAACACTAGATAAGTTATTTGCGAGCATAAACGACGTTTTTGTATGTCATGAACAAGCACCAATTGATAGTGCTGTACATCAAGAACGGGTTGGTAGAGTTTAAAATAACTATGTTTTAAAAAAATGACAAGCCTTTTGGAACTATTCTCATGTTTAACCTTTTCCCAATCATTTGTGTTGGATGACTATTTCATCTGAAATAGTAAGCGAACACTTAAATTAATCTAGCTCAAACGCTCACACAGTGAGCAAAGCTATCATTTTCCTTTTAAATTCTTACATGTGATTTTTTCATTAAAAAGGAGCTGTGCAGTTCGGAATGTAATCCTCTAAATGAGGAAGTTAGAATTAGAACTAATGTAGATCATTTCAGTTTTCATTTATATGCTGAATCACATTGCACCACAGTGAATTATATGCTACTGGCAGTTTGAAGTTCAATATATAATTTTATTTAGTTGTGACTTTTCTTTTTCTTCTTGAAGAGTGTGAGTATGGCAATACGACAAATATTGACTGAGAGGGCTGCCTTCTTCAATATTGCTCTGGATGACGTGTCGATCACTGGACTGACGTTTGGAAGGGAATTTACTGCTGCCATTGAAGCTAAACAGGTTGCTGCACAAGAGGCAGAGAGGGCCAAATTTGTCGTTGAAAAGGCTGAGCAAGACAAAAGAAGTGCTATAATTAGAGCCCAGGTAAAAACTTTATTGCGTATCAAGCTTTCTTTTTTCCAAAAGCTGGTGCATATGGGTGGTTCTATTAGTTTAGTGATGTTGAGCTATACATTGCTGGGATACAGACTTAGGCTTTAATTTACCTGTCCATGATTTCAAGCATTTTCAAAACGCAACGATTTCTGTGTAAAATGGGGATGCTGAAGAAAGACCTGAACTGTAATAACTGTTGATTGATAGCATTTCCTAGAAAAATTCTCCTAGATTTTTTTTTTGCTTCTTTTCCTTTGTAGGCTGTATTTTCTCTGGCAAATGTGGAACAAGTTTTCCCGAGTGATGCTATAGGCACCTCTTTTTGACACTTCTATTGCACCTCCCATTAGGTGTCAACACCCAATTGGGTGAAATGTTGTGCTGGATTTTTCAACACCCAATTGGGTGCTGACACCTCATGGAAAGGTGCAAAAGGAGGTGCCTAATAGCACTTTTTGAGTTTTCCCCTCATGCTATTTTCTAATTTTGCAACCAGGGAGAGGCTAAGAGTGCTCAGCTGATTGGGCAAGCTATTGCGGACAACCCAGCATTTACTACGCTGCGAAGAATTGAAGCATCTCGAGATATCTCTCACATTCTTGCAAATTCAGCCAACAAGGTTTACTTGGACTCCAATGAGCTGTTGCTAAATCTTCAAAGTTTGACCCCGGCTACTGATGGAAAGAAGTAAATGCCTGAAAATGGCTTCACCTTTTGTTCCCGCATGTGTCGATTCGCATAAGGAAAACGGATTTTTTGGTGTTTCAACAACAGTTCTGAAAGTTTAGTAGTATCTTGCTCAAAACTGAGTCACTTGGTGAGATGAAATGCTTTCTGTTAGGTTCGGCAATTACTCTCTTTGGTAGCTTATTGGATTGAACTATATAGACGTACTTATATTGTCAGTACATGCTTCTTCTTTCATTTATGTCCATTTTGATCTTGTGAATGACTGGGGCCCTGGGATTGGAGTCAATAGTATAATCCGCCCAAATGCGGATCGGAATTGGGAGTTAGGGGCATTGGTTAGCCTGAAGGCATAATCAAATATTCAAAGTTATCATGATGCCTCTCAGATGTGGGCATGTCATCGAGATGGCTAAGGTTGTATGGAATGATTATTAAGTTTCCTTCTTTTTTTTTTTTTCTTTTTTTTTTTATTTATACTTATTATATTAATTCATTTATTTCTCACTCCATATTTTCTCTCTCCAATATATTCTCCATATTTCACAATCATAGAAGAAAATTTTCATCCCTATAATTTTATTATTATTATTTTATAATTTCTTTTATCGTACTTATATTATTATATATATTAGTATTAATTAATATAATATTTTTTAATATGAAAATGATATTTGGTTTTTAATATTAGGAGGAAAGTGGGTGAAAGGACAACACAAAGGTGTTGTCTATGGAAATGACATTAAGAGGTAACTTGTTACCCTCCCCTTGCAGATAGCCTAATGGATCCAATTTTTTGGTAATTTTGTTTTCATGTCATAAAATTGTTCTCTATTTTATTTTTGCAAAATGCCGTAGGTATCATGTGTTTTGTATACCTAGTGTTTCTGCCAGAAGCGTGAATCCTCAATTAATGAAACCGTGTTTTTGGAAGGAGCAGGTTTATTTCCGCGCTCCTGGAAATAGCGCAGGATTTTTACGTGCTTGGCAATGCAAACTGGCAAAAAGGTGGTGCTTGTTGGGCGGTAGTACTAATACTACGGTGGTGACCGGTGTATTCCCCATATAAACGCACACACTCATTTCGAAATTTCCCGACCGCAAATCACAAAAATTACTTCAATAAAGGAGGGGTTGGACAAGTGGTTCTGAGAGTGAGAATTGCACTCAAAGTCAAAGTTCATGAGTTCAATTTTCCTTAGCGACATGACTCTGTCACATATAACTTGTCAAGTATTACTTATGTCCTTACAATAGTTTGTAGGTTATTGCAGTATATTATTGGGTTTAACTAACTCAGTGTGATTCTGATACATTATAAAAAAAAATTACAATGGATTCCATTCATATGAAATGAAAGAGATAAATATGGTGGAAATGAAAGATATGCATAACTAATTTCCTATATTTTATGCACGTAAGTGCTAAACAAGAAATTTGACTTCCCGACTTTCAATGGACGAAAAGTAAAAATGGTTTGATCCCCTAATCATCGGTTGTCAAGCTAGAACAGGAAAAAACCATAACCTAACCATGTTGCTAATTTGCATTAAATAAATTTAAATCTCATAATAATAGTGTAGAAATTTTGCCCGATCCATTATTTGGATCTCGGGTCGTCCGACCCACATCTCGAGGGTCGGATAACTTTAGATAAATCGAATCCACATCTCGTGGATTTTGTGTGTGTGGATGTGCGTGCGGGGTTAATTTTGATAGGAATGTGGGTTATCCTCATTAAAATCCTGAACTAAAGATGATTGATTCTATTCCACATTAATATCTAAACCTATATTTCTTCCCTTTCCAAATCGGTGTGAGCACTTCTTAACACTCCCTCTCAAGTCCGATTCGGCAAGTCCTGTCGGACTTGAACACCCACACCGTATAAATGCAGTAGAACCTACTCTGATACCATATAGAAATCTGGCCCAGCCCATTATTTGGATCTTGGGTCGCCTGGCCCACGTCTCGAGGGTGAGCTTTAAATAAATCGAGCGCACATCTCGTAAGTCTTGTGTGTGGGTGCGCGTGTGAGGTTAATTTTGGTAGGAATGTGGGTTATCTTCATTAAAACTCTGAGCTCAAGGCAATTGATTCTAACCCACATTCCTATCTAAACCTATATTTCTTTCCTTTCCAAATCGATGTGGGACACTTCTTAACAAATAATACGTACTGCTACAAATCATGCTTAGAACATGTTGATAATCACGGGAGAAAGTTGATAGAAAATTTCCTTAGTCTTAAGATTGTTATATATCAGTTTGTCTTAAGATTGTTAGATCTTAGTTTGTCTTAAGATTGTTCAACAATCTCCTTTGTCTTAAGATTGTTCGGCAATCTCATTTGTCTTGAGATTGTTAGAGGAAATAGTGTTTTTAGAACCAAAATTTCCTTGCATGCACCAAATAATCTGCAAGAAATAAATGTTAAGGAAATAACAGTTTAAGATTGCAGGAAACTATAAGGTTTACTCTGAGGCCTGTGAACCACAGTTTCCTTAAGACAAATTCGTCATCTCCTCGCTGCCTTGAGATCTTGGACGTTCATCTCCCAGGATACAACAGAGTACGAATAACTAAACCTGGCACGGCTGCGTTATTCCAGCGAACTCGAACAATGTCTTCCTTCTAACACCAAGGACTCAAAGCAAAAAGGGCCCAAAGAAAGCACAAAACTTGAATCCTAGATTCAAAGTGTTTTTGTGTGTATGTTATTCGTCACACTTCAAGTATGGGAGGATCCTCCTTTTATAAATGGAGAATGTACCATTTCAAAAATGTGTACCCATTCGAAAATGTGTACCTCTTCGAAAATGTGTATGCCTTCACCTTATACTATTTTAAGGAGATTATAATATATATATTAATTGAGAATAAAATTACAAATATTGCATTTTATTCTTGGGTATCAATTTTCATTCACTCAGATACAATATATCTTTCATAGTATTCTTATGAAATGCATATATTTTCCAACAATCCCCCACATAAATGAAGTTGTTTCTAGAAACAAAGACTCAAATCTTGGAATAGATTTTTGCGGTTGATACCTGCATAGGATAGGTATGTGTCACCCTTTGACCCTTCCCTTACGAAGTTGTACTTACTTCGATACCTGCATAGGATAGGTAGGTGTCTTTGAACCTTCCCTTGCGATGTTATACTAACTTTACTAGCTGATCAGTAGACGCAATGCCCTTAAACTGTTCCGTCGTTTGTGTAAACGAATAATACAGTTCGCACAGATATCTTCCAGACACTGTTGCGGTTCTCATGATTTATATTCATTTTGACCCTGGACATACGCCTGGTTCTGCGAGAGTTTTTAGAGAATGTAGCCCACACAATTTTCCTTCGAAGCGGCCCCTCTTCTCTCTCACATAGGTGATCTATTAATTAAGAGTAACCCGCATAACTCTGCTCGGACAACTTCCTTCGGATTTTCGATACATAAGGATCATTAAAAGCCAAATTATTTAACATTTCTTGCAGATATCATTGTTAGACATCAGGAATGAATCTTCGGGATTACCTCGACGGATTCGAGTTTACTCTAACATATTCGAGTTTACTCTGACACATTCGAATTTATCCCGACAGTGACTACCAAGGTTACTACATGTAGGCTGTCCCTTTGAACCTAGATCTTGGGATCTCCAGTCAAGTATGTTGGGTTTCCTTTGCATCAACCTTATCGTTATACGGGCTTTAAACACATTCCTCTCGATGTCTTTTCAACTTGATCTCTATTTAACCCTTTGATTAGCGGATCTATTATGTTATCCTTTAACTTCACAAAGTCTATCCTGATAACTCTAGTTGATATCAGTTGTCTAACCGAAGTATGTTGACGACGTATATGTCTCGATTTATCGTTATATAACACATTGTGGGCTCTACCAATTGTAGATTGGTTATCGCAGTGGATGCATATTGCCGGTACCGGTTTTGGCTAGGACTGTAAACGAATAGAGCTATTCGTGAACAAGCTCGTATTCGGCTCGTTAAAAACTCGTTCGTACAGTTCGTTAAGCTTAATGAGCTCGAGCTCAAGCCCGAACTTGTGTTTGCGAATAAGCTTAACGAGCTCGAGCTTGTTCGCGAGCCCTTAACGTGCCGCTTGCGAACATTAATATAATAATATTATATTATTTAATTTATATATATTAAATAAAAAATATAAAAAATAATAAAAAACTCGTGAGCTCGGTTCGTGAGCTCGTTCGTGAGCCTGTTCGCAAGCCTGTTCGCAAACGTGTTCGTGGGCTCGATTCGCGAGCCTGTTCGTGAGCTGCTCGCAAACAGGCTCGAACCGAGTTCGAACACAGAGTTCTGCTCGGTTCGTTAAGCTCACGAACCGATCTCGAAAACTGCTTGTTCGTTCAAACTTGGTTCGTTTACAGTCGTGATTTTGGCCAATCAAGAATATCTTCCAGAAAATTGCATAACTATTCAGCCTTTCTAACAGTAGGAGGATCTTCCTTCAAGAATCTCGCAAGATTCAACATTTTAAGATAGAACAACATCATTTGTTCTCACATATTAAAATTGGACCCATTAAATTTCTCCGGCTTCTCATTGTGACTCATTGGAATAAGTGTCATCAGAGAAGCCAATAGAACCTTAGGAACCAATGCATCATCGAGACTATTCTTTCCAGATGAGCCCCCAAGAGTGAGAGTATCCAAAGACACCTCAACTGGTCCAAGTGATTGTTTGAAAGAGTCTCCAACATTGGGCACTTTATTTTTTCTCATCAATGTTCTTTTCCATTTTCTTTAAAATTCAAGAAATTCAAATGTTAGTAATCTTGAATATACAATTGATGGAAATAATAAATACAATAGATCAAATAATTTAGATTTAAAGGAACATGCGACAGTCTAAATTCCTGACCGCAATCCCCGATTAGACGATTACAAATAAGATGCAAATCATGACATGCATAATCAAATTCCCGACATGCGTGATTTTCTCGACATGCATGATTTTAATTTCCGACATGCATGACTAAATTTCAGACATGTGTGATGTTCTCGACAATCACGACTCAACCACACAAATTTCAAATCATGCAATTTTAACTATCACATGTAATTTCTCGAACTTGCACTACCATGTAGCATGCATGCGTATTTAAATATAACCAGAAATTTGACATGCGTCTATAATGAATTCCAAATTCATTAGATCATGTAGTCTTCACCATAATAACGACATGCAAGCATAATTTAAAATTTAAGAGGAACAAAAAATTTATTGTTCCTTCATAATCATCCATTGCATGTTCAATCTTCTTCAAAACAAACTGTTTGTCCAAAATAAAATAGAGAGTAGATTTGTCTTAAGATTGTTATATAATACGACTCAGCTTCTTATCCTAGACTGCCAATCTGGGACAAGTTGCTTCCGTCTGGAACAGATCACTATAGACCGTCAGATTATATCTATCCTTTTTATAGTGAAAGTGGAGATTTAAAAACACCATAGATTTGCGTGAGACCTGATGTTGAGTGTTCCCCGCACCCGTATGTAATCCATCCCTGCTGTTGAGGGTCGAACTGGAATTATGTTATTACAATGATATTCTAGAAGCCCTCGGTGGGCAGAAAGCCAGAAACTAAGGAAAATGAGAAATGATATGTTGTATGTGCCTGGAGAATTAATTAATCTGGACCGTCGGATTGAATCGGACGGTCCAAATTGGTCATCTGACTGTCCAAACCGGATGTAAGCAACTTGTTCTGGATTGACCGTCCAGGATAAGAAGGGGACTCTATATAATACTGCTACGAAACATGCAATTTTTTCTTAAGGTTGTTAGAAAATCTCCTTAGTCTTAAGATTGTTAGATCTCAGTTTGTCTTAATTTGTCTTAAGATTGTTCGATAATCTCTTTTGTCATAAGATTGTTAGACAATCTCCTTTGTCAATTGTTAGAGGAAATGGTGTTTTTAGAACCAAAAATTTCCTTGCATGCACCGAATAATCACACCAAATAATCTGCAATAAATAGATGTTAAGGAAATAACAGTTTAAGATTGCAAGAAACTATAAGGTTTACTTTGAGGCCTATGAACTACAGTTTCCTTAAGACAAATTCGTCCTCTCCTTGGTGCCTTGAGATCTTGGACATTCGTCTCTAATGATACAACAGAGTACGAATAGCTAAACCCGGCACGACTGCGCTATTCCAACGAACTCGAATAATGTCTTCCTTCTATTACCAAGGACTCAAAACTAGTGGCGGATCTAGAAATTATTTGAGGGGGGCACGATACCATAATTTTGTATATATAATTTTTAAAATATATATTAATAATTATAAGATAAACATAAATAATAATAATATTATTAAAAAACATTTATGTTCTATATTTGCGTTTTTTATGTGCATACAAAAGTGACAAAAATGCTGCAGTTGACAAACTTTTTATATATTGAATTTGGTAAACAAAATATTTTGGTCATTTACACTCGTTGAAATTATTATATAATACCGGTTTGAAGTTCTTGTATTGAGAATATTCTGAACCAATAAAATTTTGTATTTTGGCATCTAAAACTGATCAATATATTTTCGGTAATTTTTAATATTTTGAACTCATATTTTTCTTAAATTTTTTCTAATGGCAAAGACTTTTTATTATTGAAATCCGTGACCATTTCTGTAATTTTTCCCGCACGAGTATTCCATAGTCGATCTTATTTTAATTTCGAGGATTAACAATAGTTGAAAAAATTAATAAGAAAAAATAACAAAGAAGAAATACTATTAATATTATTAGTTTTACCTATCAAAAAATGAATATTATTAGTATAGATAAAAAAAATAAGTTTTTTTTTATTGTTTTTTTTTGGGAACAAAAAGGGCCCAAAGAAAGCACAAAACTTGAATCCTATACTCAAAGTGTTTTTGTGTGTATGTTATTCGTCACACTTCAAGCATGGGAGGATCCTCCTGTTATAGATTGAGAATGTACCATTTTGAAAATGTGTACCCATTCGAAAATATGTACCTCTTCGAAAATGTGTACCCCTTCACCTTATACTATTTTAAGGAGATTACAATATATATTATATATATATATATATTAATTGAGAATAAAATTATAAATATTATATTTTATTCTTGAGTATCAATTTCCATTCACGCAAATACAATATATCATTATTCTTATAAAATGCATATATTTTCCAACAAATTTTTTTTAGCCGATCATAGCAAAAGAAACGAGTCCACATCATCCAAGAGGATTATTTAGTTCTCGGTATGGATCATGCATTTTGGTGTGAGAATTTCAATTCCGTGATCCGAACGTTCTTTCTT
>JAOYMZ010032935.1:0-16334 GCA_025802335.1 Pinguicula primuliflora | reverse complement strand
AGGATGAACAACACTTTATGTATGGAACAAGACAATGGATTATGAACCCTGTATTGTGCCTTATGTGATGTAGTATACATGTATTTGAAGGCTGACCGGAGGGATACTTTATGTAATTATTCTGTCAATAAAAAATTCATCTAAATTCATCTAATATTTAATAAATATTTATATATATATATATATATAGGTGGGTCCGAGCAGGGTGGATCCACTCTTAGACCTGGGCCGACCTGATGGTGGGCAAGTCTGAGTCGACCCGTCAGGATGTGCCAAAGTTTTTATCCTTGCGATACGTGAGTTTCCGATCTACAATGCTAATCTATTGTAAAGGATGTCAAACCACTAACACTCCCCTCTCACATAAGCACCCTAACAACAACATTTGAAGGGATTTGACTTTCAGTGTGTGCTAACATGCACAGATGGCGCGGTATGTCAAGATATTTTGGTGTTTTCATTTTATTATTATATCATTAAAACTTTCTCTCTTTTCTATCTTTAGTGCATTTGGATTTATCCGATGAATCACTTACAGTTCTTCGAAACAGATACAACCATAATTATCAATGTGCTGTACAATTCAACTTGACATGTGGTTTGATGAAGTTTCGACATACTTATTATTTAATTACTATTTGGCTAAATTCTTTGAATTTTGTAGGGTTGTGATTGGTTTCAGGTTACATGATCTTTTTAAAAAAATACCCGGCTGAGTAATAATATTTTTTTTTGGGTAGATAAGTATTTTATTATTGAAAACTATGTAATGCACAAATACGCTATTTCGGTGTAGCCCGCACGACGACACGAACAACTAGTCATTATGTTTTATTTTGTCTATCTTTAAGCTTCATTTGAGCCATAGAGTTCATGCATTTATCTGTTAATGTCACCCCAAACGCTTTTGCGAGGAGCATTGTTTGTCAGGCTTCCTCCAACACATTGTCCAAATTATTTGACTCTAGAGCACACGTACTTGCATTCTCATTCACTTGTAATTTCTGCGATGAACATTGGCGTCTCTTCTGCCGCATCTGCTCCATTCTGAACTTTCGACATTCACGCATCGTCGTCTTACGTAGGAGTTCTGCTACATAGCTCTCATTTGGGCCCACTGGCCGAAAGGGTATGGACATATTTATAGTCCTGTCTATTTTAAGCTTTGTCTTGCTTCTACTGGCCCTTTTCAGAACCGAAGATTCCTTTCTCGTGCAAAATTGACTCTCCCACGGTTCTTCTCTTACAACGAACGCTGAAGGTTGATTTATCACTCCTTCTTCAAGATCTGACTTAGTCTGCACATACCCTCAAGAATCAGGCTTCACCTTTTCAATCGACGAAGCGCCATCCTCCCCCCTCACGTCTTGACCTGTTTCTATGCGTACAATCTCCACACTCATCAGAGTCTCATCCTCGCATAGTGCACCATTATTTCTGATGCTTCCCATTGTCAATTGAGCCTCCAGAATCTTTGGCATCTCTAATGCCATCCTCCTCCACACATAAACATGCATTTTTCGCCCCAATTCGTTGTCGTTTTCTTTTTTGACCCACACTAACTCTTTTTCTGCCCAAATATTAAATATCTCAGATCCGATATCAATTTTTAGCTTTCGCCGCACAATACCATCTTCATTCGTTAATATTTGTAACATGGCAAACTGCATTTCAGCCTACTGCAAGGTTTTCTCATCAATTCTCCGCACATTTCCCAACTCCACGCCCACCGTATTGAAGAAGCCTTCCATCCAACAGTGCAAGGGCATACATTTTATTTTAACCCAAATCGGATGAACTAATTTTCCGTCAACCAAACTCCATGGCCTGAGGTTATGCAAGCATAGTTTCTCTGCAGAATTGTATATCCATCAATTTCATCCTCTCTTCCGGCGTTTCCAATCTTACCTATACCTCCCCACCTTCCAATCTAACTAGTCCGCTCTCTTTGTATCCTTCTGCTTCCATTATATTCATCATATTTTCAAATCTAATAATGGAGGTGGGCTCCCAAGTAGACATGACTCAAACCACACTGTATCCTTCGGCTTTAGTGTAAATTTAAGTACTTTATCGTTTTTAAAATTCGTTCAACAATAGGACAATTCCTGACTTGATCAATCATTTCTTCCTTATCCTTGCTTGTTCAGCCAGCCGCTACCTCCTCTATCGATCTTGCAATATTTGCATACAGTTTGCAAGTGCTGACTCTGCTTCCATTCAGCTTACATATTATCTCCTTAGAATCTACTGTCGGTGTAAATCTCACAAAACCAAACCTTTTACCCAGAGTCTCCATCTTGGGCAGAGCAAATATCTCCCTCCCAGGCCCGTATTCACCAAAATACAGCCACATCTCCTTCTCCTCCAAGTTGGAGGAAGATTTGTATAGATAATACTGACTTTGACCACGTATAATATAGTAAGAATTTGGGATATAATTGGATTTTTTTAGGTAGATAAGTTGGGAGAAATACTCCCGCCCCTCCCCAGTATCCGAGAGTTTTTTACACTCCCGACTAATCTAGGGAGCCTGCACCCAGCCAAAGAATTCTATGGATTAGGCCAGGCCAAATGCTTCTGCTTGGGCTTGAATTCGAAACCTGTTAACTAAAAATTCACCTAATTGACACGAAACCAATCTGACTTTGAAATTCTATCACAAATCGTTATTTATTCTCCGCGTGTCCAATCTCCGCATTTTGGAGTGTGCAATTCTTATCACGCCTACAAGATTATACACCATGCGAATATCTATCTAGTGAATGGTCCGGTCCAGTCCACAAAAGGAAAAACGGAGACCACATATTTTTCCTAGGACAACTGGTTGGTCCCAATTACTACAAGACTACAAAGATTCTCATGTGGTTACATAGATATAAAATATTTAATACTAAGATTTTTGCATACACTATTTTACTCCTTATTTTACTTACTCTATATTCTATTACTTGTTTTTATTTATCAAATGAGTAACATTTTGCGCAAACATTTAAAAGATCATTATTAAATATTCAATATAAATTACATATTACATGGATTATCGAAATAACACTTATTTAACTAATTAAGTATGAACATAATTGTAATTTTGTATAAGTTTGATATTATATTAAAATTATCAATCTTATTTTTCAGAAAAAAAAACATATCTTGAGGTGCTTAATTTTTTGAATGTGTTGGTTCTAAAATTATAAATAAGAGGTACAACTTAGACTTTGCAAAACACTTATTTTTTATTAAATAAGCTTATAAGCACAAGTAGAATTTAAGAAGATTGCACAAAACAGGGTTTAATTGGATTTTGTTATTCTATACAGCAAGAAAAGATGATAAGTGGGCTGAAAGTTAACTATTCGAAGAGTAGACTGTTTGGTATCAACATAAATGAAGCTGAGTTAGCTGGATTTGCACACGAGTTGGGATGCAAGGTGGACACTCTGCCTTTTACCTATTTAGGACTGCCAATTGGGGAGAATCCAACTCGATGTAAGTTGTGGAACCCCTTGTTGGAAAAAATGCAGAGAAGACTGTCTAGCTGGGAGCACACTTACCTATCTACCGGAGGACGGTTAGTACTGATCAAGTCTGTCTTATCTACACTGCCAGTTTACTACATGTCTGTTTATTTAGCCCCCAAAACCGTGCTCAAGAAAATGGAGAAGATGCTTAGAAAGTTCTTCTGGGGAGGACGCGATCAATTAACCACAAGAAAAATTGCTTGGATTCCATGGAAATAGATATGCCAAGAAATCTCAGATGGAGGGCTAGGAATAAGGATTTAGCTTCTTTCAATGAAGCACTTATGTGCAAATGGAGTTGGAAACTGCTAGACAACAAAGATGAAAACACTGTTGGAGGAAAAATATGGTGATTTTTACAGGTGTATCCTTTATGAAGGATTGAATCTGCCTTTTAAACACTGCTCCACATGGTGGCGCATTATGCTAAATCTAACGAGAATGGCTGAATGGTTCTGACAGAATACATCCAGAAATGTAGGGAATGGATATGACACCTATTTCTGGGAGGACAAGTAGCTGGGAACACACAGATTGACTGACTTATATCCTACACTCTACCATGCTACAACAGATAAATACAGCCTGATTGCGCAGAAGATTAACAGTCAAAGTAACGGAGTCCTAATTTGGAAATGGACCTGGAGCAGAAACTTAACACGGCAAGAAAATATGCTTGCTGATGAACTACAAATGTTACTCATAGAAGTGCAGCTAAAACATGATGAGAAAGATCGATGGCTATGGCAGAAATGCATACATCCGCAATACACTGTCAAAATTGCCTACCAAGAAATATGCAGTTGTAAAGGATTAAGAAGCATAGATAGAAATTACCTGGCTGAAGTATGGTCTAAATTCGCCATGTTGACAGACAATATACTCGCCTGGAGAGTCATGCAAGACCGTATTCCTACAAGAGAAAACCTAATAATCAGAGGAGTAGACATCGGCAATGAAATCGGATGTGGAATCTGCAGACAATAGATTGAATCCACGAATCACCTGATGTTTGAATGTTCCTTCTCGCAACAACTCTGGAAAGCCATATATTGATGGATTTCGGGCAACACCCTCACAATTCAACCTGGCCCACGCCAAAATTTTGAGAACCACATGGATTTGATCAAATCCCGAGCACATAAACAATTCTGGGCGACAGTTTGGGTTGAAACAATTGGAGAAATATGGTGGACAAGAAACAAGGCTATCTTTGAGAAATCCCAAGCAGAATTAATGATATCGATAGAAAACATACAAAGAAAACTCTGGGAGAAGGGCAGAAAGAAGAAACTCTCACAGGTTTCTCGATTGCAGATTGGGAAAGAAACGCCATCGATATTCATCTGATAGAGTTTAAGGCTTAAACAGACAAAATTATTGTAAATATGTAAATAACTTACTTTTAATGAAATTGAAAATGTTTTGCTAAAAAAAAGCAAGAAAAGATGACAAAATTTAGTAGAAAATTCAGGAGCACTTGACTGAGCAGTGGATTGACCCATTCATTGTGATCAACCAATTACCTAGTGGCTTCTCATCTCTTTTGCAAAATTCATGTATTATGTTCTTGCGGTATAGTATTTCTAGATAGATCCATCACTTAGTAGACATGAGTAGAGAAAAGGCAAACAAAAAAATTTGAAAAAATATGGAAAATTAATTGCTATTTAAAAGTGTGGAATTTAGAAAACTAAAAAAATATGAGAAATTAATTGCTATATATAAGGGTAGAATTTAGTGACACAGTTTTAATTTTTTTGTTTTGGCCGGTCCTCTGGCAACATGCGATCTGGGAAATATGGAAGACGACGGGGCAATCTTCAGACAAGAGGAACCAAACCTTATGAATGTTAGATATGAGATAAATGGGAGAAGCTTTAATCAAATCTTCCCCCATATTTCCTGGGATTACATTCCTATAATCCCGAGATTTACCCTAGATATCAAAACTGTAAAAGAGTCATCTATAAAGGTGTGATGATGTACATTGTAAAGAGGGTAAAAACGTGAATGAAAAGAAGGCCCTTTCTCCCATAGACGTAGGCTATGCCGAACCACGTAAATATTTGTGTCAATTGTGTTCTACATATCTAAATTTGTGTTTCTTCATGGTATCAGAGCAAGGAACGAATCCCGGTATTGTCATTTACCAATAGGAAGAAGTGTGTGATTGTACGATGGCAGAAACAGCGGCCGCTCTAGCAGAGGCGGTGAAGATCCTCGGCGAGCAACTCATGGCAGTCCTGCAAGAGAAGAACAATTCGTTAGTAGTGAAGGGAGAAGCACCAAAACAAGGGAATCAAGGGAATATAAAGCTTGCTGAAGTTCTTGATAATAAGAACTATTTGATTTGGAAACGTCGGGTGGAAATTGCACTTGGTGGCTGTGGACGGATCGAGCATATCACTGGGGAACCAGCGTCCCCCAAGGAGGTGGAGCCCGGATTCCAGGCATAGTGGGAGTGGGATTTACAAGTCTTCGATTGGATCACCACGAATATGGAGCAAGGAATTGTGATGCAATATCTTAACTTTCCCACATCTCGGGACTTATGAAAGGCGTTGGTCAAAACCTTCCAATCTGGCGAAGATAACCTGCAAGTATATGATCTCACCACAAAAGCAGCCAGTGTCAAACAGGGGCAACACACAATCGAGGAATACTACAGCTTGAGTAAAAGTTTATGGATGGAGGTGGATAGAAGGCGGTCAAATCCGATGAAGGATGCAGACGACATCCTAATCTATAACAGAATGCATGATGAGCATAGACTATTTAAATTTCTACAAGGTTTAGACAATATGTTTGGAACCACTGTACGAGATATTCTAAAGGAACGAGAAATACCAGACATGGACAGCGTGTACGCTAGAATCCGGCAGGAGGCGGTGCGTGGAAACATCCTGGGGCCCATGAGTCAGAGTAGTGGACCGGGTCTAAACCCGAACAGGTCCGGATTGGGCCTCGGGTCGGGCCTCATCATTCACCATGGGCCGGGGTCGGATCAAGTGACTGGGCCAACAAGTCCGAAGACAGAAATTGGGCTGGGTCGCGTAGTGGGCGAGGCCCACTACGGAGCAGGAGCGTCATCCGAAAATAGATCTGGGCTTGAGAACACCGCACCGCCAAGACGTCAACCAACGGCAACTCCACCACACCGCAACTATCCGCCGCCACAATGCCAGCCAAAAACGACCGTACTAGCTTCAATTCTTTCCGACCTCGGGAAACTAGCTACTGCGACAATTGTGGATTACTGGGACATTTGCGATGGGACTGTGGCAGAAATGGCTCCCTACAAGGAAGGGGACGAAGAGTCACCAGAAACTGGCGAAATTGGGGTACCATCGCCATGGGCAAAGGCTCAGAGGATGACAAAGGGACGAACGGCTTTGCAGCAGTTGGAATGGGAAGGCGAGAAACCACTCCAGACCACTGCTATGGCCGTATTTGGAGAAGACAGTGAGATTAGAGAGCTGAATGCCCAGGAACAGGTGAACGATTGTTCAACAGAAATGGAGGGTTCGAAAAGGAAAGTGAACCGACAGGACGAAATGACGCAGGAATATCGATGTCACATATTAAAATACAAAATTCTTGTGACTTTATGAACTGGGCCAGTTTGGGCCATTGGGCCAGGGGAACAAGTTTTGTTTTGCAGGAAGAAAAATAAATTTTGGGCCGAAACTGAGGGAGAGACAGGCCGAAACAGGAGAAAAACGGCCCTCTAGGCTGAAATATTTTACGGATGGGTGCTTCAGTGATTTTAACGATGATTTGTGCTATGTTTTACTCAATTCTCATTCTAATAAATCTCGTGAGTGGATTTTTGATTGTGGAGCGACAGATACGGTCACTTATGATGTTATGGATATTACAAGTTGCCAGGTCCCTCGAAAGAAAATTATCCAGACTGCTAACGGTGAATCATTGCAAGTCAAAGGAGCTGGTTCTGTGAAAATTACTCCTGCCCTGAAACTGTCTAATTGTCTATTTGTGTCAGCATTATCACATAAATTGTTATCTATCAGTCGTGTGACTAAGGAGATAAACTGTGTCGTGCTTATGTACCCATCTTTCTGTGTCTTACAGGATATCCGGACGAAGGAGATTATTGGGCGTGGCACTGAGAGGGCTGGGCTATCCTATGTGGATGAAGTAGCTCCCTCGGGACAAATTCTAGCAACCAAGGGAACTCTAAATAATGCTGGGTGGTTATGGCATCGTCGATTAGTTTACCCGTCTGATGGGTACCTTAAGTCCTTATTTCCTAGGCTGTCATGTTTTCTGATTCAATGTGATTCGTGTGCTCGTGCTAAGACACACCGTACTTCATTTTCTAGAAGTCTAACTCGTTCTGAGACACCATTTGAACTTGTTCACGCGGACGTATGGGGACCCGCCCCTGTTATTGGTGGGAATGATATTAAGTATTTTCTACTATTTATTGATGATTGCACCCGGATGTGTTGGGTATATTTTCTGAAGAATAAGTCTGCTGTCTTTAGCAAATTTTCTCCTTTCTTTTGTATGATCCGAACTCAGTTTGGCGGGGCTATGAAGGTACTTCGAATCGATAATGGTGGTGAGTTTGTTAATTCATCTATGTCGAAGTTTTTTGGTGAGCATGGCTTAGTTCATCAAATCACATGTCCCTATTCCCCGGAACAGAATGACGTAGCAGAACGGAAAAATCGATTTTCGCTGGAAATTACCTGTGCAATTATGATTGAATCCAGGGTCCCCACCAATTTTTGGCCCGAAGTAGTTGCTACGGCTACATATCTTGTGAATAGATTACCCACCAAGGTTCTAAAGTTGCGGACACCATTACAGACCTTAACATCGATCATTAGGGTACCATCCTATCTCACTATTCTGCCTCGGGTGTTTGGGTGCTTAGTTTTCGTTCACGTTCCTAAGTCTTAGCGGAACAAGTTTGAAGCATGTGCAATTAAGTGTGTATTCGTTGGTTATGGAGTTAATCAAAAGGGATATCGGTATTTTGATCCAGTTACCCAGCAGTTGTACACTACTCTTCACTGTGACTTCGTGGAGACGGAATTTTATTTCCAGACGGCCCAATCTAATGCTCAGGGGGAGACTATGAGGAGTGATTCACTAGATTGGATATCATATGCCACGTTGCAGGTCCTAGGTCCGACTATACGGCCCGTGCAACAGCCCGTCGAGCCCTCTCAGCTCACTGAGCCTGCCAGTGATTTCACTTCCCCTGAACCCTAATATATCTTCTTCACTTGTGGATATTTCTGTGACTCCTATGCAGACTCTTGTTGATGGTGTGGATGAGGAGCCCAATCTTGTTGATGGTGTGGATATGAAGCCAGTTGGACCAGGACCTACACGTGTTCTTCCACCTCGAAGTACATGAGGTGTTACGGCAAAGAGATACTCCTCTGACCATATTCTGGGCTCCAAGAGGTATTCTATGGCGAATCTATTCAGGGGACGAGAATCTAAGTCAGCGAAGTCATTTGTCCTTATATCATGAGGAGATTCCTAGGAATGTAGATGAAGCAGGGTTGAGGCCTGAGTGGAGAATGACAATGGATACAGAGATGAGAGCACTAAAGGAAAATCAGACATGGGAGAGTGTCCGGCTACCTGATGGAAAGCGCCCTGTTGGGTGTAAATGGGTCTATACTATTAGGAGGAAGGCAGATGGGTCCATTGAACGATATAAAGAAAGGCTCGTAGTGAAGGGATACACTCAGACATATGGGATATATTATTCAGAGACGTTCTCCCCAGTAGCAAAGATCGACACCATCCGTGTCCTCTTTTCTGTTGCGGTCAATTGTGATTGGCCTCTGTATCAACTAGATATAAAGAATGCATTTCTACATGGGGATTTAGAAGAAGAGATGTATATGGAAGGGCCTCCAGGGTACACCGACGAATTTCATCCAGGGGAAGTCTGCAGGTTGAAGAAAGCACTGTATGGGTTGAAATAATCTCCTCGGCCATGGTTTGGGAGGTTCACACTGATGATGAGAAAACTCGATTATGATCAAAGCAATTCTGATCACACACTCTTTACAAAAAGGAGAGATGGACGGCTGACATGCCTGTTGATATACGTAGATGACATAATTATCTCGGGAGACGATGCAGATGAAATAGCAGTATTAAAGAGACATTTATTCTCTGAATTTGAGATGAAGGATCTTGGGATACTGAAATATTTTTTGGAAATTGAGGTCATGAGGTCGAAGTTCGGAATTCACATATCACAGAGGAAGTACATTCTCGACCTCTTAGCTGGGACCGGGATGCTTGAGAGCAAGCGGATGGACACCCCAATGATACCAAATCATGGGCTCAAGATGGTGGATGGTGATCCTGCACAGACAAAGAACGCTTTCAGCAGCTAGTTAGAAAGCTAATCTATCTATCTCATACTAGAACGGATATTTCATATGTCATGGGAGTAGTAAGTCAATTTATGCACAAGCCACAGAAGAATCATATGGATGCAGCGGTGAGGATTGTGAGGTATTTGAAAGGAACTCCAGATACATGAGTATTGTTTCGAAAGTTTGGCCACCTAGAGATAGAAGCATATACAGATGCAGATTGGGCTGGGAATCCTATTGATCGGAAGTCAACCGTTGGGTATTGTGTATTTGTTGGAAGAAATCTTGTAGCTTGGAGGAGCAATAAGCAGAAGGTAGTTGCCCTATTGAGTGCTGAAGTCGAGTTTCGAGGGATTGCATAGGGACTGACGGAGATCCTTTGGGTGAGAAAACTGTTGGGTGAATTTGGCATCATACCCGAGGGTCCATGTCCTTTGAGGTGTGACAATAAGGATGCGATACATATCTCAAAAAATTCAGTACAACACGATCGGACTAAGCATATAGAGATTGATAGACACTTTATCAAGGAGAAACTCGAAGGCGGAATTATCACACTACCATATGTAAAGTCTGAGGATCAACGGGCGGATGTACTCACCAATGCGGCAGCGGGACAGATATTTCATGATGTGATGTACAAGTTGGATATTGGGCACTCTAATACTCAACTTGAGGGGGAGTGTTAGATATGAGATAAATAGGGGAAGATTATACTTCCCGGGATTACATTCCTATAATCTCGGGATTTACCCTAGATATCAAAACCGTAAAAGAGCCGTCTATAAAGGTGTGATGATGTACATTGTAAAGAGGGTAAAAACGTGAATGAAAAGAAGGTCCGTTCTCCCATGGACGTAGGCTCTACCGAACCACGTAAATACTTGTGTCAATCGTGTTCTACATATCTAAATTTGTGTTTCTTCAGTGAAAATATGTGAAAGCATTCTGACCAAAAT
Source organism: Pinguicula primuliflora (assembly GCA_025802335.1). NCBI lineage: Eukaryota > Viridiplantae > Streptophyta > Magnoliopsida > Lamiales > Lentibulariaceae > Pinguicula > Pinguicula primuliflora. The sequence goes on along the minus strand of JAOYMZ010032935.1, from coordinate 5,474 downwards.
GTGGCTGCCATTAAGAGCCCACTCTCAATTGGGCTTCCAAATTGGACACTTAGAATGGTGTAGAGATTCAATTGATTGTATATAGTCCATTAAGAAAATTGGACATGGTGATGTAAATATGCAATAAAATCTACTTACTTATAAAAAAAATATACATAAAATGTATTTACATGTACAAGTACATCCAATGAATGAGAAATGTCATATTTCATATGCCATATTCTTGAGAGATGTCTTGCAATTTAGTCCTGCTGCGGACAAATTATGGAGTTGTTATTTAACATTTGAAAGACAACCTGTTACCGTGTTAGAGGTTGTCTTTCGAACGATAACACAGTAACACTTTACCAACCTCTAGTACTTCTCTAATTCTTGTAGGACAATATTAACTCTCTCTCTCAAGTCCAACTAAATGCATATTTTGCGCAGAAGTACTACTACTTCTTCTAGTACGTTTTCTTATTTTTAGAACCTATAGTGTTTTGCACAAGTGCTTAAAAATAATCAGTTAAAATTTTATTTTAAATATATATAAGGCATGTTTTGCGCAGAAGTACTACTACTACTTCCTCTACTACTTCTTCTTATTTTTAGAACCTGTGGTCTTTTGCGCGAGTGCTTAAAAATAATCATATAAAATTTTATTTTAATTATATATAACAAACTTAACATTAGATTACTAAAATAACCTTCATCGATTTTATTAAAATATATTGATTAAGGTTAATTTGCTCCTAAAAAATATTAATATTTGAATATTATTACCGAAATGTCATGCTTAATTTTAAGAAGGAAAAAACATCTCACGAGGTGCTTATTTTTAAGAAGATAGAGGTTCTAAAAAAAAGAACAAATACAGTAAGCAGAGTGATACTGGTTCTAAGGATGAAGGAACCAGCAGCGGAAATCTGAGCGACGTAAATCTTAAGGACCTCTTACCAATCACAATTACCCGATATGGAGGAGACGTATGGAGATAGCAATTGGTGGCCGAGGCCGAATAGAATACATTACCGAAGATCTGGTGCCTCCGAAGGAAGGGGAGCCAGGATATCGCCGTTGGTGGGAGCGAGACCTCCAAGTCTACGACTGGATCACGAAAAACATTGATGACAAAATTGCGCAGCAGTACATGAATTTTCCAACATCATATGAATTGTGGATGGGACTGTCAAAAACATTCCAATCAGGGGAAGATAATCTGCAAATCTTCGATCAGACCACAAGAGCAGATAGGTTAAGCCAGGGAAGTTTAAGCATTGAAGATTTCTACAGCAAAAGCAAAAACTTATGGATGGAGATTGATCGCTGGTGGCCGAATCGGATGAGGGATTCAGTAGACATTGCCAAGTTTAACTCACTGCAGAACGAGCATAGGTTATTCAAATTCCTGGCCGGACTGGACAATATTTTTGATGCAATTGTAAGAGATATTTTGAAAGAGAAGGAGTTACTAGACATGGACGTGGCTTATGCCACCGTCCGGAGGGAGGAGGCACGCCGCAATATTCTCGGACCAGGCGATCAGAATTCAGATTTAGGGATGAACCCTAATGGACCCGGGTCGGGTCTTGGATCTGGACTCATCATTCAACCCGAATCCGGAACGTCGGGTCATGGAACTGGAGCGGGCGAGTCACCCGTAGGAGCAGACAGCAGGGTGGATCGCAACAAAGGCAGAGCCCACTGTGGAGCGGGTCGATCCAGCTCGACTCAAAACCAACACACAGCACTGTCGTCCCATCCTCCGGCCACCACCGCTGCTTGCGGGAATCCGATGCCATCATACGAGAATCGCTCAGATACAAGCAGGGGCAACTTTCAAACATCATTTCCACGTGAGACCCGAATATGTAATTACTGTGGGATTTAGGGACATATCCAGCATGACTGTCGCAGGGCGAACGGAAATTTCTGCAGCAGGGGGTGGCGACAACCAAGAAATTGGTCAGGCAGAGGGGCAGTAGCAATGGGCGAGAATATGGAGGAGGGTACTAATGCTGAAGGTCTCGCTGCGGTCGGCGTCGGAAGGCGATGGACCGTCGCCGATCGCCGTGACACTCCAGGACGATACAAAATGGACGGAGAAAGACGAACGGTCAATGAAGGTTCGAGAAGCAACCAGCAAAATGAGGAAGGTAATGAATATATCGCCCATTCTCATAAATCGTGTAAATATTCAGGTGTTGGGCCGATTTGTGGGCCAGATCAGCATTTATGCAGGGACGAATTTACACCAGTGGACCGCAGGAAATTAAAAGCGGCAGTCTGGTGGAGTTGGGCCAAACCGGATCAAAATTGGGCTAGAATCCTTCAAAATTGGATCTGAAGTCCGGATCAAAATTTTTTGGAGATGGGTGTTTCGGAGAATTTGATGATGATATTTCGTATGCTTTATTGAGCTCTAGTTCTAAATCCCGTAATTGGATTTTTGATTGTGGAGTCACTAACACTATTACCTACGATCCTACTGACATTATTGGTTCTCAGGTCCCTCGGAAACGGATAATTCAGACAGCTAATGGAGAACGTTTACCCGTTGAAAAGGTCGGGACAATTGAGATAACACCATCACTAAAACTATCCAATTGTCTCCTCGTGCCATCACTATCTCACAAATTACTATCCATTAGTCATGTTACACGGAAATTAAATTGCATTGTATTGATGTATCCGTCATTTTGTGTTCTGCGGGATATTCGGACAAAGGAAGTCATTGGGCGTGGCAGTGAGCGAGATGGGTTGTACTATATGGATGAAGTGGCAGTATGTGGGAGTACTCTGGCAGCTACACTAGATCAGAAGGAAAGATTGTGCCATCGTCGTTTGGGACACCCGTCAGATGGTTATCTTAGAAAGTTATTTCCTAGATTTACTCGCTTTTCTATTCAGTGCAATGACTCATCGTACTTCGTTTTCAAATAGTTTGTCTCATGCTGAAAGACCATTTGACCTAATTCATGCTGATGTTTGGGGACCTGCCCCTATTGTGGGAGGTGGAGGATTTCGTTATTACTTGCTTTTTGTTGACGATTGCATCCGAATGTGTTTGATTTATTTTTTGAAAAACAAGTCTGAAGTTTTTGGAAAATTTATGCGGTTTTACCAGATGATTAGTACTCAATTTGGTTTTGGGATGAAAGTTTTTCGTACTTATAATGGGAGAGAGTTTATCAATGATGCCATGTCGGATTTCTTCTCAGCTAGGGGTCTTATTCATCAAACCACATGTCCATATACCCCGGAACAAAATGGAATTGTTGAACGGAAAAATCGCATGTTATTGGAAATTACTCGGGCTATCATGCTTGAGTCGTGTGTTTCTCAAATTTTTTGGCCCAAGGCGATTAACACGGCCATTTACTTGGTTAATCATCTCCCGACCAAGGCTTTAAGATCTAAAACACCTCTGCAAGTTTTGGCATCGCATTCTCTGATACCTACATATCTTACGTTACTTCCCCGGGTGTTTGGATGTTCTATTTTTGTTCATGTTCCTAAGTCTCATCGTACTAAATTGGAAGCATGTGCCCTAAAGTATGTGTTTGTGGGTTATGGAGTCAACCAGAAGCGATATCAGTGTTTTGACCCGGTGTCAACGAAAGTGTATACTACTCTCCATTGTGATTTTGTGGAGTCTGAGTTCTTTTATCAGGTGACCCCGTCTAGTAGTCAAGGGGAGAGTATGAGTGACTCACTAGACTGGATTATTCCGCTCGTTGTGCCTCCACCTGTACAACCATCTTCGCCCAATGAATCTCCATCGCCGGATATCGAGGTATGTGCTCCATCTTCTGATTCTGCTGATCTAGCTCACCCTATGTCTATAGATTGTTCGTCTGTGCAGCATATTGATGATGAGGTATCCCCTATGGAGGCTACGATTAGTGATGAGTCACACCCTACTCATGATGCCTCGTGTGGGGTGCCAACACGGGTATTGCCGGCATGAAGTACGAGGGGCATTGCAGCAAGGAAATATTCGTCGGATCATATTCCGGGATCGAAGAGATACCCTATGGCGAATCTATTTAGGGGGAGCGAATCTTCATCTGCGAGATCTTTTGTGTTGTTAGTATACAGTAAGGAGATACCTAGAAGTGTGGAGGAGGCAATGTCTATTCCAGAGTGGAAGATGGCTATGGAAGCAGAAATGAGTGCCCTTCGGGACAACCGCACATGGGAAAGAAGGAGACTGCCCTCGGGAAAGCGCCCTGTGGGCTGTAAGTGGGTATTCACCATAAAAAGAAAAGCTGATGGATCCGTTGAGAGATACAAGGTGAGACTGGTGGCTAAGGGGTATACATAGACGTATGGTGTGGACTACTCAAAGAACTTCTCTCCAGTAGCCAAGATAGATACTATCCAAGTACTGTTCTCAATTGTAGCGAATAAGGATTGGTCACTACACCAGTTTGGCGTGAAGAATGCATTACTTCATGAAGACTTGGAGGATGAGGTATACATGGAGGGACCGCCTGGTTTTTCAGATGATTTTCGATCTGGAGATGTGTGCCTATTGAAGAAAGCTTTGTAGGCCTGAAGCAGTCCCCTCATGCATGGTTTGGACGTTTCACCCTTGCTATGAAGAAATATGGATATGCGTAGAATAACTCAGATCACATATTGTTTATAAAGAGTAGAGGTGGATACATTACATGTCTGCTAATTTACGTTGATGACATGATTATTACAGGAAATGACAAGGAAGAGATGAATCAACTAAGGAAGAACTTGTTTACTGAGTTTGAGATGAAGGATCTGGGGAGACTCAAGTATTTTCTGGGAATAGAGATGATGAGATCAAGAGCAGAGATACACATTTCTCAGCGGAAATATATATTGGATCTACTTGCAGAAACAGGATGCTAGACAGCAAACCTGTAGATGCACCTATGGTATTGAATTATGGATTGACGATGGTTGATGGGGCAGTGTCCGCTGATCGAGTGAAGTATCAACACTTGGTAGGAAAACTAATCTACCTCGCCCATACCAGACCCGACATAGCATATGCCGTCGGGGTGGTGAGTCAGTTTATGCAGAACCCACAAAAGGAACATATGGATGCAACCTTAAGGATTGTGAGATATTTGAAGGGAACACCCGATACAGGAGTGACATTTAGGAAACATGGTCATCTAAGGATGGAGGTATATACTGATGCAGACTGGGCAGGGAGTCCAATTGACCGGAGATAAACTTCAGGATACTTTACAGTTATAGGAGGGAATCTAGTGACCTGGAGGAGCAAGAAACAAAAGGTGGTAGCCCTATCAAGTGCAGAAGCAGAGTTTAGAGGTATTTCGAGAGGCCAGATAGAGGTATTATGGCTAAGGAAACTGTTGGATGTGGGCCAATTATCCAGCCCAATTATGAAGCCCAGTCCGGAGCCCAAAAGAGGGAGTTGTTTCTTTATCATCCTTGGTTCAATTACATAATCACACAACCCACTGCATCTTTGTTTTATGCAC
>JAOYMZ010032924.1:0-16335 GCA_025802335.1 Pinguicula primuliflora | reverse complement strand
TGTGATATATAATATTATTAAAAATTACAATAACAATATAAAATAATATTCTTTTATGTCATTTTACGAAAATCAGTCACCTTATCAGGTAAATGTGCGAAACAAGTCTAATCAAATCAGTCACCTTATCAGGTAAATGTGCGAAACAAGTCTAATCAAATCAGTCACCTTATCAGTCCAGCTTACCAGTCACCTCATCAGTCTTCAGTCACCAGTCGCCTTATCAGTCATCAGTTGTCTTATCAGTCAGATTTGCTAAACACAGCCTATATAGGGTGTGTTTAGCGTCGACTTATAAGTCACTTTATTAGTCAATTCTATCTTATAAGTCAGTTTGACAAAATAAGTATGTTACGTGAACGTCCATCTAATGACTTATAAGCTGACTTATTTGAAAATGCATTTTTTCAGTTTGATTTAAAAATAAGGTGACTTATAAGTATTTTATTAGAAGTATACGAAGAGATCGAAATCTGGTCCATCGGGCAAAGCGTCCTCGCTCGAATACGTATGTGTCGCCCGCTTCGGCATCTCCCCTACTTTGTTTCCTCTTTCACTAAGAAAATGTTAGTATATGGGTGTTTGCGTGGCAATCACTCAATTCAATTTGCCTTATAAATTAATTTGACGAAATAAGTCGGTTACGTGAATGTCTACCTTCTGCTTTATAAGGTGATTGATTTGAAAAGATATTTTTTCAGCCTGATTGCAAAATAAGGTGACTTATAAGTGTTTCATTCCAATTTTACTCTTGACTTTATATATCTACACATCTCTAGCATAAGTATATTATTTTCATTGTTCTGAATATTATTATTAATATTTAAATTAATAACTAATTATTTAAATAATAAATTTAAATTATTAAAACACTCTAGATGGCCCACAATGTCCCACAGAACATGAGGCTACTCCGCAGTTGCGGAAAGTGATCACCTTAGCTGTCTCTGCAACTCTTGTTGCTGATCAACGCATCCCAGTTGAGAAGGAAGTACTTGCAGAGAAAGATAGAACTTCTCCTACACAACCAGATACAACACTCAGTTGTAAACTCTCCGGATGCAAAGTAGTTAAAGATTTCAGTTGCCTCTGCTGCTGCTCTTTTGCTAAGCAGCACACCCCGATCAACAAACCCAAACAGACCAGCAAGAGATGGGCAGATAGAGTTGAGGAGAAAGACACATATGATCAATTAGATTATCACAACTATATTCCGGCAAACTATATCCTTGATCGAGAACTGTGTAAAAAGTATGGTATTAGGTCATTGGAATAAAAAACCGTGAAGAACACAAATCTGAGACGTAGCCATAGACATAAGAAATGAGTCTTATGAGATGTAGGCCAGTTGTGCAATTGTATTTTCGTAACTAAGCTCATTTTTAGAGTTAGTTCTGTATAATTGCTTCCTCTATTAATAAACTCAAAACTTTGTTCAAAAAATTACACATTTCCTAGCCGATTACACTACACATTTACTAGTCGATTTAGGTATTAGATCATAGCCTATTCGACTATATATTTGCTAGCCTATTCTACTACACATTTGCTAGTCGATTCAATGTATACTTTGTTGGGATAATGCCTTGAAAAGATTTAAATATTTTTTGGGCTTTGAACCAATTATTTAATAGTTGGATTTGATATTGAGCCCAACTTCCATGACTTGATCAAGGAGATAATTTTGTAGGTTATTATATTCAGAACATTCAGGCCTATTATAGTTAGAGTTATTATAGGAGAGAGACTCTCAAGTTCTCTCCTATAAATACATGGGTTCTGTCTAGGGTTCTACAGACAGATTGAGATTACCCACCACATCTTTTTTCTGCGCGTTTTCTCTGGAGCAAGGGTTACGAGTGTCTCTCTCCAACTTCCGATCACGGAATGCACGTGCATTCGGAAGTGGCTGTGTTAATCTTCGGGAGCGACCGACTTATTGACGATTAGCACCATGATCGTGCTGAATTCGCTTTCAAGACAGTATGTGCGTCCATGACTCAGCTTGAAGAGGAAGATCGATAAGTCTTCGATTTCGATAATTTGTAATATATTCTAACATATTTATGATTTGTCAGTGTTCTAGAAAGTGTTGAACAATTCTTAGGCAATTAGGGGTCGCCCAGCGTCTATGCGATTGAGGCGCCTGTATAAGTAGCCTAAGTTGGCTCTTAGGTGCCATTTGGTAGGACGAAAGACGATCGCCCAATGCTTAGATGTCCTAAGCGACCACCATCTCGAAAAATAGATATTTGCTAGTCTATTCAATGTATATTTGCTAGTCGTTTCAACTAAATAATTTAAAACTTCAAAAATAATATTTTGGTATCAAAACACATCATCTTAACCAAAGGACTTGTCGAAGGTATGGCTGGGAAATGGTCATTCCCAATGCCCTCATACGTCGCCCCTTCATTTTTCCAGAGATGTATTGGTACATAAGGTGGAAAAATCTCAATCACGTCTATTATAGAAGATACACAATGTACACCATAATCAGCATTGAAAGTTATTCAATTGGTGTACATTGTTGCATTTGTATATGCTCGAATAGTGTTTGTTTCAAGAACTGGAGTTCGGATATGGCGCATCCTCCCTGGGCGGCACCCCCTAGCATTCCCTCACCGTTTGGTCAAAAAATCGACGATTTTTCACAAATTTAAATGTTATAAACCCTATAAACCCAAGGGCTAAATATTACGGCGGTTTCGCCGCCGAAAAAACTAAAACCTTATTTAAATGTTATAAACACAAGAGTTAAATATCAATCCAAGGGCTAAACCCTATAAACCCAAGGGTTAAATACTATAAACCCAAGCCTAAATTTATGGGGTGCCTGGGAGTGCTGCACAGGGGGGTGCGCTATATCATTTTACCAAGAACTGATATAAGGCACTATTTTTTGATATATTTTTGCACTACTTATGAGGTGTCACTATCCAATTGGTGAAATATTTGGCTATTTAATGAAATATTGAACTAAATTTTTCAATACCAAATTAAATTGACACATTAAGTGGTACAAAATTGATGTAAAAAAGGATATCTCATAGCATTTATGGGTAAACACACACACATGTTGGTGTAAATGTGTATGTGGGATCCATTACCCATTAATGGGGGATTGTGTCATAGTGGAGGAGGTCTATAGCATGGAGCCCGATTTTTCTCACCCCAAAATCCCACCCATATCTCACCCCTTTCCAAAAATGTGGTGTGTCCCACATGATTAGTGTTAGGGCCCACTAAGCACAGGAACACTTTTTGGGAAAGAGGTGGGATAGGGGTGAGATTTTGGGTGTGGCATTTATCAGTTTTCCTATAATTACTGCATTTGGATAGGATGTCACTATAAATCACTATCTCTTAGCACACCACCATCACACTACTCCTTATTTCAAAGTTGTGTGGATATCATGATGATGAAGAGTTTGGATATCTCTAATTTTAAGACCGTTCCCAATTTGATTAATTTTAATTTTTAATTTTTTAGTTAATTTGTGTGATTGTTAAAACACTATTAATAAAAATAAATTTGAAAAATTGAGGGTTTAGAGAAATTTTTTACTTGTATCACAATATGAAAGTTAATTTTTAAAAATGTCACGCATCGATCTTCGGAAGACCGGTGCAAGCAACCAACCTTTGGAAGATCAAGCGTCATTAACAAAATTAATCAAAGGTAATTAAGACATTATCGGTTTTCCAAAGTCGCGATTTCATAATAATTCATAATAATTCATAACAATTTCATAATAATTCATAACAATTCATAACAATCTCGAACTAACTCGGAAGTCGCGAACTCGAAAGAACTCGTCGGAAGAAGCTCGTCGAAAGAAGAGAATTCGTCGAAAGAAGAGAATTCGATCGTCGAACAAAATGTTTCGACTGGTCTTGGACGGTGATATAAATTTTTTTTAACACCGGTCTTCCGAAGTCCGATATTACGAAATACCGGCCTTTCAATGACCGGTGGATTTTTTTGTCGCCAAACGCATTCTACCGGTCTTTGGAAGACCAGTAATGTCTTAATTACCTTTGATTAATTTTGTTAATGGTGCTCGGTCTTTGAAAGACAGATATTTCATTCTACCGATCTTCCAAAGGCCGGTTGCTTTCTTCGGTCTTCAGAAGACCGGTGCGTGGCATTTTAAAAAATTAACTTTTATTTTGTGATAAGCAAAATTTTGTGGGGTTTAGTTTTCGAAAAAAATATTAAAAAACACATTTATGCAATTATCTCTTAATATAAATACAAATTGGCTGTTCAGGCCGTAGGCGGGCACCACAAGTAAAACCTAACACCATCTTCCTGCCTACAGTTTTCCCGAAGTCTTCGCCGCTCTCTTTAGCTCTCGCACACAGATCGTACGTTCATGTACCTATATATATGTGTAATATGCCTTGTTTTTCATCATATGAATTTGCATTTTTCGCCTTTTTTCGCTACAGCATATATTAGAATCGCAGCTTGCTATTGAGCAATGGCCGTTACCTTTTATGACCTCGGATCCAACGTTGGCCTCAAGAAGCTCGATGAGTACCTTTTGACTCGCAGCTATATTACTGGGTGAGCTTCATTGGATGTGGATTTGTGTTTTTATGGCTTGCGCTAGTTTTGGCTATCTCGTAAAGTTTCGGCATTATTTTAATGATTAATATGTTATTGTCGAGTAGATAAGGCATGTTCATATACAAAAGGAATCAATACCTCTTTCCTTCATAGACAATTTTGGAAGCTGTTAGAGCATTGGATTTAGTTTGCCCAGTTATCCTACGTTTTTCGGCAATAGTTCGCAGGCAATCATTTTGTGTGTGTATTGAGGTGTTTTGGTAATTGGTTATGCCACAACGTTCCTTTATAATATGATCCCAGAAAGCTGATATATCCATAAGCTTAAATGTATCTGTTTGAGAGTATAAAACTGTCAGTAAATGGATTTGTAACTTTTTGGAAGATGCATGCTGAAGCCATCCTTGTCTTGTGTGATTGTGATTTATTTCAGGTATCAAGCTTCCAAGGATGATCTGGCAGTCCAGGCTGCACTTGCAAAACCCCCGACATCTGAATATGTTAATGTGTTGCGTTGGTACAACCACATTGAAGCATTGCTGAGGATATAGTATGTTATGCCAAATTCAAATGGTAGTCTCAATCTAAAATGTCAAAGTATAAATTTTAGCTTATTTTTCTGTTGGTTGTTCTGGATTTGTTTTACAGCGGTGTTACGGGTGAAGGAAGTGGTGTAAAAGTTGATGGATCGGCTCCAGCTTCCCCACCGGTTGCAGATAGTAAGGCAAGATCTAATAATATGAAATCACTCTTTCTTTAAATTCCTTGCAATGGAAATTCTGACAAAGCTAGCTCTCATTGTTCGTCAACTTAATACAAACATTGAGTTTTTTGATGTCATCTTCTCCCAGTTTCACTCATTTGAAGTTCATACTCAATATTTATCAGCCTAAACTGGATAAAATTTTCTCTCTTAGGCCACGGCTGCAGAGGATGATGATGATGATGATGTGGATCTGTTTGGTGAGGAAACTGAGGAAGAAAAGAAGGCTGCTGAAGAGCGTGCGGCTGCTGTGAAGGCTTCTGGAAAGAAGAAAGAATGTGCGCTCTTCCTTTAATCTGCTCATATGAAATTCCAATTATTTATGATTTATTTCCATTTCCTGTTAGCTACATATTCATCTATCGATTAATATGATAAAAAGAAGTGCTTGATCTCTGTTATATTGTTGATTGCGCTCTCCATGTAACTACTGTTTGAATGCCATTATTTTATTGATTTTTTTCTTTTTTTTCATAGCTGGAAAGTCATCAATCGTTTTGGATGTAAAACCATGGGATGATGAGACTGACATGAAAAAGCTTGAGGAAGCAGTTCGAAGTGTGCAGATGGATGGTCTCCTTTGGGGAGCAAGTGAGCTTTTCTTCGTCTTACTAGTGCTAATATTATCAAGAGTTAGCACATCTAATCGATGCTTAGCTTGCTTATTGTCTTTGTTCGAGAAGGCGGTCGCCTAGGTCGCTTAGGCGCCACCTAGGCGATAGGATATCACCCTCCCTCTTGCTCGAATCCCACTAAGGCTACTTATAAGCCCACCTAGGTGGGCGCCTAGGTGCTGAGCAACCCTTGGTCGTTTAGGGTTCGCCTAGTGCTTTCTCGAACACTACTTATTTTACATGGTTTAGCATCACTCCATTCTGGGAGGAGGATAATGTGGTCTCATATTTTTCATATTCTCTTAAAGTACAATTGCATACTTATAATTCTTTTTGCTGTGACGTGTCAAATATGCTGAAGTACATGATGTTGTCCACAGGTAAACTTGTCCCTGTTGGATATGGTATCAAGAAGCTTCAGATTATGATGACCATTGTGGATGATCTGGTCTCTATAGACAACCTTATTGAAGACTATCTTACATCTGAACCAAACAATGAGCACATCCAGAGTGTTGATATTGTGGCCTTCAATAAAATATGTAAGTACATTGCTTTCTCCCTAATTTAGTTATTCTTATGTGCACTGTTTATTTTCTCCCTGTACACACATCATGTTGTAAGACGATGTTCTGTAGGTTTTAGGTTTTACGACCGTACTAAAACATTACAATGCAAAGATGTTTATGGTTTTAGTTTCCATGTAATTTTACAACAAAGCGCACCCAAGTTTTTAATAAAAACCGTAGGTATGGAATTCTCATGATCGATATATGTGAGGTACATTCTAACAGATTACATCTCGTACGGACCACATCTCATTGTAGCTGCTTTATTTGCTTAGCCTGTACATATTGAACAGTGTTCTGTACATTGTTTAAGATACTTGTTTAATTTTTTTCCCCTCATATTTGTTTGTTTTCCCTGTTGAGAAACACACTACATATTGTTCGCTTTTCTTGATTGCAGAATTCTTCCCAATTCGTAACATTGGACAGATGGGGATGGATGATTCTTGAAGTTTGGTATTGGTGTTCTTGCTGAGTTTTTTTTTCCCCGGGTGGTACCAAGAGTTTCTATAATTTGACTTTATGTTGTTTCGTTGGCCCAATAATTTATTGGTGTACCCTTGCTAAAAAAAAAATTATCGGTGTACCACTACCCGGACCAAGTTTATCATACCAATCTTGTGTCATATTCTATTGTTCTCATTCCGATCAGATTTTGCTTGGGGTAAATTTGTTCATTGCATGAAAACTGTAGAGGCAGTGAAAGCAGCCGCTTATCTGCTTTACATGCATGCGCAATTAGGTATCCAAAAAAGACCACCGGTGTCAGTATTAATGGTACTGAGACCAGTATCGGGTACCGGTCGAGTTACCCGGGATTGATTAGAAATCGGTATTGGTACCCACAAATTTGGTAAAAATTAAACTATTAAAAAATTGAATTGAATTGGTTTCGGTACTGGATTGGATCGGTCAAGCACTGTAATTGATAATGATAGAACTGTTACTATCCGGAGCAGGTACCGGTTACGACCGGTACCGATATGATATCAGCATCGCTGCCGCTACTAATTACCAGTAGGATCGGTCGGACCGATACTAACCAACTCAATGTACAGCTCTAGCTAGAGATCACCATGTAATGCAAATGCATTTATCCATTCAATATCGGCCATGCTAAATAATTTTTTTCTTTTTGATAACATATGAAACACAATCGAGATAGTTAATAATTTGGTTATTTATGGAATCTCATGTGTTTGTGTAACTTTGGACGCTTGTGGCGGAAGATGTTCTAAGGGTTGACCTAGTAGTTATGAGAGTGATAATTATACTCACAGGTGATAGGTTCAAATTCTTAGAGGTGCCCAAACGGGTATCGGGTCCGGGTAGTGCATTACCCAGACCCGAACAAAACGAGTTGTAATTTTACTACCCGTACCCGGTACCCGACCCCGACGGGTACCAGGTACCCAGAACTGGGTATGGGCAGTACCCGTTTCGCTTTTTATTTATCTTTTTAATTTTTTTAATTTTTTACACTAAAATGAATGGTTTTTCTGGGTTTCAGGTACTCGAAATCCGAATCCGAAAAAAAACATGCTTTTTTCATTACAAAAAAATGAGTTGGGTTCGGGTTTCGGGCTCAAAACCTGAACTCTGACCTTCTCTTATTTTTGGGTACCCGAAGAACCCAAAACCCTCATACCCGAACCCGAAAACCCTCATACTCGAACCTGAAATCTTTGGATAGTAAAAAAGCTACCCGGACCCGAAATCGCTACCCGATACACGTCGGGTAGCGGGTATGGGTACGGGTCGGGTATTGGGTAACCCTGTACCCGCGGATATTTTAGGCACCCCTACAAATCCCATCAACAACATTATCTATCCCAAAAAAAACTTCATCTTATAACTTAAAAAAATATTACTTAAATATTACCAAACACCACCCTGAAAAATAGGAAAAAAAAATATTAGAAAAAATCAAATGAAAATAAAAACTATAAATTTACGAAAAAAAATAATAAGTATATCAAAATGGCATGAGAGTCCTCCTCAAATTTAAAGCTACGACTCGCTAATAATTACGGAGATGCCTGTTGCGTCGAATGATGAGAGATTTGACGAATAAATTCAATGGATAGAAGTTATGAGAAAGAATTTTTTAATATAATAATATAAAGAAGGATAGAGAATAATATAATAACATCAGGTTGATAACATGTGTATGTTGACTGTTGATGTGTCGTTCTGTGATAGGTGTGCTAACATGCTCCGAAATTTTGGTATTAAAAATAATGTATATGAATATATAGATAGTGATAGACTTAATGATGTACCAATTATATTCTCTCTAGTGCCCCTAGGTAAGAGTACCACAGATAATGTTTTGTTGAAAATTACCTCTTAGGACAACAACCATTCCTTCGAAAGGCTGGTCTTTGCCACAAGGATCTCATAATGTATGAGCAACTGCTTCGATACAGTATTTATAGTGTATGAATACTCCATCTCATATGATAAGCCTAATCTTATGACACAATTTTATCTATAATGATTGTTTGTTTACTGAATTTTCCTTAACATACAAATGAATATTGAATGTGGAATGGAGGTGGGATCTGTAGTCAATAATAAATAAGTCATCCCCCATAAGGTGCCACTATTATTACCATGCCTTCAAGGATGAGTTCCTTTTTGGGATCATGTTAAGCACAAAAAATCTTTGCCCATTCCAGCACCTCTATTTAGGAAGAAGATTTTATCTTACCTTTCACCCACATAAGAGATCACATTAAAAATATTGCGCTGACAATATTTTAGTCGGACAATGTCAGTCTAAAGATGACTCTATAAAGCATCAATTTCAAGTCGTTGATGCACTGAACTCAAATAATTAACTGACATTTGTCTCCAATGAGTGGCATTGGAGGATAGTAACTCAAGTATTTCTCAATTCCGGTAGAATCTCATCTATAAGAAAGTGTCCATTATCTTCAACGTCACAATTTGATGACTTAGGAATGGAGAATAGTGTCTGAGTTTGAATTTCTTTCACGGCTCAAGTGTGGGTGAAAGAAAGTATTGTGTGAGCATCATACCAAACAATCCCTTAATTGTTAACTTGTTTGAAAGATGGATGCCTCCTGAAGTCTTCCAATAGTTCTCTTTCAATACATGCGGACTTGAATGAGGCACATACAATGATGTTAACAGTGCGTAGACTTTCAAAAGATGACAAATAGAATAATTCATCACGAGTGGGAGATGTGGAACGAATTATGCATATTGCAAATATTTTCTTTGGTGGACTCCATCTGTTATTAGATGAAATAAAATATTGTAGAAATTTCTGATAAGTATACGGGATGACATCTCAGATTGAAGCATTTCATGAAAATATATCCTTTGGATGTTATAGGGTTCAAGGACATGCATTGCATATATGATAAGTGGAGTGATAATCGTGTAATGTTGTTGTGTACCTAATCACGCATACGATGATCGAATATTCGGCAAGCTGGTTGAGATAGACCAATATAGCGTGAATCAAGATATTGTTGGATTTTATTATCTTCGCCAATGACTAATACATATGGCCCTTGCATGTGTCTGTGGATGTATTTTACCCATATGATCCCCACAACACAAACCTCAACATTGATCAACATTTGATGCTCATTCTATAGCTTCATTCTCCGACCAAATAGGCTGCATAAGCATATGATATCTTCTCTTAGTAGTGTATTGATCGATGATTGTACTGCCCCATTGTCGCGCATTTGGTTCATTTATAGGGTTTTCTGGGCATGTTTGGTTTAATTTATGTGCAAAGGGATATCTTCTAACAACTGTTGCAGCTCAGCTAGTTGATGGTGTTCAGCTGCATTACATCCTTTTTCCCAGGCCCAGATCCATGTACAGGTAACATCATCAAGTTCAAGATTCCTTTCACTTATCATAATATTTCTATCAGTGGCGATCACATGGAGCATGGAATATTGTAAATAACATACCTCCCATAGATATGTGTTGTGTTTCCCATCCTCCTAAATGTTTCTCTATCATATCCAGAACACAACTCCAAGAGCTCAGGCTCCTAGGTTTATTCCCACTTCCATACATAAGTACTTAAAACGTAATTCCTCATGCCTGTAGTTTAATCTCAGGGCTTGTTCAACTGCTTCATTCTCTCTTAAGACTTAAGAGTATAAAGTTTACTCTTCTTAAATTTGACCCTTAGACCAGAGATAAATTCAAACAATCTCAATATTCTCTTGTACCTGAGTTCATCTTCCAAAGAACCATCTCCAAACATCAATGTATCATCTGTAAACTGTTGCAGTGTGGCTGACATTATTTTGTTCAATGCCACAAGTGGTGATAATCCTTCTGGTGCTATTGCAAAGAGGAGGGAGATAAAGAATCCTCCTGCCTCAGCTGTTTACCATTCTAAATTCACCACAACATCTACCATTAACTGTCACAGAAATATGAGCTATTTGCACACATTCAGGCATCCAGCTTATCCACCTTTTGTGAAATCCCATGGATTCCATTACATCCCACAGATAATTTCAGATTGTTTTAGCAAAATCCACTTTCAGTAGAGAACAACCTTTATTATAAGTCATCACTTCATGTATGACTTCATTTTATACCAGGATACATCCTAAGATGAACGGGCAGCTGGATCATAAGTAGCCTAAGATAAAATTAAATGTCCTACAAATGAAATCATTTGCTACCAGGATGCACTATACCATTTAGCAATATCAGAAGTAGCCAGTATATTGAACAGAATTCCTATATCATGGTGAAAAATATCAATGACGATACCGGTAGATAGGATACCACTATATCATTTAGCAATTCTAGCTGAATTAGCCCAGGAATCGACCAAATTTCATTAATTCGAACATCGCCATTAAATTCAGAAAATAGGAGCAGAGCAGTCAGTAAATTGTACTACTGGGATCGATGAGATTACGATTGAAATCAAGTAGAGTAATAGCAGAACTAGAGACAATACAAGATTATTGATGATAGCTCTCTCAATAATGGCATCTAACCAGATCCGAATCCACCTTCTGAGTGCTTCTTCTTTTCCTCTTCATCCATGAAAGCAGTGATCGGAAAAGCCTTCCCAACCCCCATAGGAGTCTTGAAGTAGATCTTCTCCCTTTCCGGCTCCTCTACGCTCATCTCCACTATCGTTACCCAAAGTAGAAGCTGCTTGCTCTTCACACCGGTCATCTTCTTCATCTTACCTTTTTCCACATACGCGGTGACTTCCTTGTCGTACTTTACACGAGCATTCGCTTCATGAAACGAGTGTTCGTAAGGAGCCTTTGACTTCATCCAGACGAATCCCGTCTCGCGGTTCAATCCACACTCTTCGAGGTCCTTGAGGGGAAGCACCCCCTTTGGAAAACCCAATTCTTGAAGGAGGTTTAAGGATTGCTCTTTACATTCCTCTGCGCCGCGAACAACTTCAACTCCGGGTCCGGCGCGGTGGTCTTCTAGGGATTTGTGTATGCGGGTGCTCATTATTGAGTTGAGTTGAATTGAATTGAGTGAGATCTTGGCGTGGTGTGAGTTTATAATGTGCAGCAGCAACTAGCAAAAGGTTCGATGGAAGTTGAGCGACAATAAAGGCGTGGATGGAGAAGTTCACCCAAAAATACAAAGTTAGGTGGAAGTTGGGTGAAATGAGGAGGGGTGGCGGTGGAGGGACAAAGGGACTGCCGGATAATAATGAGAAATTTTACAACTTGGGTCAACGCTATTGATGAAGGTTGGCACGGACCGGGCCACACATCTTAAAAATAGTGCTCGAAAAAGTGATAGGCGAACCCTATGCGATTAGAGCTCGTTCAGCTCCTAAGTGACAGAGTATGTGAAATGAAACGAAATGTATGAGGAAGATGAACAGAACATTGGTGCAAAGTAATCTTGAAGGTACTCACTTTTATTATTCAAGAAAGAACACATACATATATAGCCTACAAACTCCAATGGACTCCAATAAAATAGTAAACGTGCATAACTAATCTAATAGATAAGGATAGACTTGAACAGACTAAGGATAGACTTGAACAAACTATCATTCTATCTCTATCCAGATTATTCAAAGATAACAACTAACAGCAGCAACGGAAACTGATGGTGCACTGGCAAGGCCTCCCCTAAACTGCAGCCAACGGCTTCAGTTTACTATGAGGATGAGGAGTAAGTCCCAGTGCATCTCTTAGCTTAAGAAAGGAATCCAATTTGATCGGCTTGGTTAAAATATCAACTACCTGATCCGTTACAGTAATCCAAAGAGACAACTCCATCACTGATCAGTTCACGTAGGAAGTGGAATCTGACATCTATATGCTTTGATCTTCCATGCAGGATAGGATTCTTTGGGAGATTGATTGTAGAGCTGTTGTCACAGAGTATGGTTGTAGCAAGTTCTTGCTTGTGCGGCAGTTTCTCCATTATCCTGCGAAGCCAGATAGCTTGACAAGCTCCTCCTGCAGCTGCAATGAATTCAGCCTCTGTGGTAGACAAGAAGACGACAGGTTGCTTCTTAGATGACCATGAAATAGCGGCTGAACCAATCATGAATACATAGCCTGAGGTGCTGTGACGATCGTCAGTATCTCTAGCATAGTCACTGTCAGTGTATCCAACTAGTTCTGTGCTCTCTCCTTTCTTGTAAAATAGACCCAAGTTGGTTGTATCCTTCAAGTAGCGCAACACTCGTTTAGCAACTTGAAGATGCAACTCAGATGGATTTTTCATGAACCGGCTGATGAAGCTTACTGCAAATGTTATATCCGGTCTTGTAGCTGTTGAATACATCAAGCTTCCAATAATTTGGTTGTAGAATGTTCCATCTACACTCTGTCCCTCTGAGTGTTTACTCAATTTACAGCCTGGAACTATAGGATTTGAGACTGGATTGCAATCCTCCATGTCGAACCTTTTTAGCACTTCTTGTATGTATTTTGTCTGACTGACAAAGATACCATTGGAGTTTTGTAACACTTCCAGACCAAGGAAAATCTCATTTTGCCCAAAGCAGACATATCGAACTCACGCATCATTGAACTCTTGAATGCAGCAAACATTTTCACACAGTTTCTTGTGTATATCAAGTCATCCACATAAAGACAGACTATAAGAAACGCACCTTGTTGTTGTTTTATGGAGAGAGTGTATTCATGTGGACATTTATTAAAGCCTTCGCGCTTGAAGTAGCCATATATGCGGCTGTACCAGGCTCTGGGAGCTTGTTTCAACCCTTACAAAGCTTTCTTTAAGCGATACACTTTGTGTTCCTGACCAATCATCTCATATCCTGGTGGTTGTGGAACATAAACTTCTTCTTCAATGTCTCCATGAAGAAAAGCTAACTTGACATCTAATTGGAAAATTTCCCAGCCATGTATAGCAGTAAGAGAGATTATCATCCTGATGGTATCTAACCTCGCTACTGGTGCAAACACTTCTGTATAATCGACTCCAAACTCCTCGACATACCCTTTTGCCACTAGCCTGGCTTTATGTTTTTCTACAGCTCCTGTTTCATCATATTTTGTCTTGAAAACCCACTTAACACCATCACTTTTTGCTCCAGTAGGTAAGGTGGTAAGCTCCCACGTATCATTTTTCTTAATGGACTCCATTTCAACATCCATGGCTTGTCTCCAGATATCACTCTTTACAGCATCTTTGAAGAATATTGGATCACTCTCGGCATATAATGCTGTGAGATCTTCTTCATCTGATAAACCATCACCTTTCGCATAATCAACCATCCATGGAGGTTCACGTCTAATTCTGCTAGGCCTTGAAGTTGCTGGAACATCTGATGTAAGAAGAGGACACTCCTCAGCAGCTGCTTCATCTGATTCCTTTGGAGCTTCATCCGATTTTTCTGGAATAGATATGATAGCTTCCTGAGTGACTGCTGCCTTTTCTTTGTCACTGCTGGATGCAGTTATTTTCTTATGTTCACTCCATTCCAGATCAGGTGCCAATATAACCTCAGTTTCATCCCTGATTTAAGAAGAGGATGCACTCCAGTTCCATCCCTAATTTTCCTCAAATTTCACATCTCGGCTTGTTAGAAATTTCTATGATACTGGATCATATAGACGATAGACCTTTGATCCTTCACTTATACCAAGATTAATGCACTTCACACTTTGATCAGATAATTTAGTTCTTGTGCAGGCAGGAACATGAACAAAAGATATGCAGCCAAATACCTTGAAATGTGAGACTGAAGGCTTCACTCCACTCCAAGCCTCTTCGGGTGTGATGTCTTTTACAGCCAATGTGGGACATCTATTGAGAACATGGACAGCCCAGTTTGCTGCTTCTGGCTAAAAGCTTTTAGGCACCTTCTTTTCTGCAAGCATTGTTCGAACCATATTCATGATTGTCTGGTTCTTTCTTTCTGCAATTCCATTCTGTTGGGGACTATATGCAGCAGTAAGCTGTCTTTTAATTTCATGCTCCTTGCAAAAATCATTAAAAGCTTGAGAGTTATACTCCCCTCCACGATCAGTTCGTAGGCATAACAGCTGTTCTCCTGTGGCTCTTTTTACTAAGCTTTTGAAGTTCATAAAGGTATGAAAAGCATCAGATTTTTCAGATAGAAAGTATATCCGGATCTTGCGGCTATAATCATCTATAAAGGTCATTATATACCGCTTGTTGCTATTAGAAGCTGGGGAAATTGGACCACATAGGTCTGAGTGGACTAGCTGCAGAATCTTAGAGGCTCTCTAAGTGTTGTCCTTAGGGAACGCATCACGTTTTTGTTTCCAAATAAGACATTCTTCACATAAATTATCTTCAAAAGAGCAGTTGGGCAGGCCTCTTACCATGTCTCGGTTTAGTAAAGTTCTTAAACCACGATAGCTAAGATGATCGTACCTTTTGTGCAATAGATTAATCATATCATCCATGGTAGCAATACACTCTGAGTCATCCTGATCATGAGAGGTTGTAGACCTTTGTGCGGGAAGGATGAACATGCGATTTGGTGAGATGGACGTCTGAATCAGCATTCCTTTCTCCGGGTGATAGATGTTGAATCTCCCATTCTGGATTAGAATGGCCAAGCCACGTTCTTGCAATTGTCCCACACTAAGAAGATTGTGCTTCAATCCAGGAACATAGTAGACATCTGAAATAGTGTGAGTCTTTCCATTGAATAGTACCCTTACCAACAACTTTCATTCTGTAGTTGTCACCTAAGCCTACCATGGTATTTAGTCCTTCATAGATACCTGTGAACAAGTGCTTCTTACCACTCATATGATTGCTGCACCCTGAATCCAGGAACCACAACTCTTCAGGTGATTCATTTGAATCTTCATAGGCCATGAGAAGTATATCTTCATGACTGCTGGATTCAGCAAAGTGGACTTGAGCATCAGGATTTCTCTTCAACAAAAGATGGGGAACATAGTTCATGCTTTAACTTTGCTTGAAAGATTGAAAAGAGAATTGACGAAATGTAGAATGGATGATGATTATTGAGCTGAATTCTTGAAAGAGGTCATTAAATTTTGTTCTTATCATAATATATTGATTCCCAAAATGGTGAGTGTTATGATGGGACGACTTATTTGGCAAAAGACAGTTGATGCATTAAAGACATATTATCATTATTATCGTCGGGATATCATCAATGAGGTACTTATCTTTTACTTTACAATGAGAATTTTATAGTATGTATAAGTACTAATTATATGATCATCTTAGGTTTTTGATCTTA
Source organism: Pinguicula primuliflora (assembly GCA_025802335.1). Classification (NCBI taxonomy): domain Eukaryota; kingdom Viridiplantae; phylum Streptophyta; class Magnoliopsida; order Lamiales; family Lentibulariaceae; genus Pinguicula; species Pinguicula primuliflora. The sequence goes on along the minus strand of JAOYMZ010032924.1, from coordinate 86 downwards.
TTATTCAATAAATGGATAATCGTTTTGCTGAATCGAAGTCAGAGCTACTTATATGCATGAAGTGCCTTGATCCTAGTGATTTATTT
>JAOYMZ010032913.1:0-16337 GCA_025802335.1 Pinguicula primuliflora | reverse complement strand
CGAGGCCCGATTGTTATCGGGCCGGTCTCGGGATAGGGCAATCCCGAGACCGATATCCCGGTTGCTCACCCTTAGAGCAATGCTACTTGTACACACTTTATTGACATCATTTATTGACATTGTGATGTGGCAACCATCACAAGCACATGTTATATTATTTATTTTCATTTAATTGTGGTTGTGATTGTTGCCACATCACAATGTCAACCAATAATGTCAAAAAAGTGTGTACAAATAGCATTTTCCAATTAGTATTTAGCAACGGTTCTAGAATCACTGCCACATATAGGCACTCCGAAATCATGGGACTTTCAACTATATGGACTCACCGGAATGAATAAAAATGATAAGTGAACATAAGATGATATATGTTAGTCAAAGATATTTTAGGGAAGATTAAAATAAATCTTCCCCTAATTTTCCGGGATTTAATTACCATAATCCTGGGATTAGTGTCTATCATTGTAGCCCTATATATATGTACACGGTGATGATGGAAAAAGTGTGCAGAAATAAAGGAAGAATTATTCACCCGTGAACTTAGGTAGATTTGCTGAACCACGTAATTCTTGTGTTGTGTATGTGTTAGTGTGCGTTAATCACAAATCTTCATGGTATCGGAGCAGAGGACATATACTTGTGTCGTCATCTACCAATCATCAGAGTAAGGTAACAAGGACATGGCCGAGATGGCAGCACTCGCGGAGGCTGGCAAAACCCTCGGGGAATAGATTGTGGCGGCCCTGCAGAATAAGGAAACTGCGTTAGTTCCGAAAGATAGCGGGACAAGTAATAATCATCAAGGAGATGTCAGATTGCAAGAGCCACTGAATAATTGGAATTATCCAATATGGCAGCGACGTATGGAAATTGCGATCGGCGGCCGAGGCCGTATCGAGCACCTCACCAGCAACCCAGCTCCTCCACGAGAGAGAGAGACTGGTTACCAGGCATGGTAGGAACGTGATCTGCAAGTGTATGGGTGGATCACCCAGAATATCGATGAAGCATTGATCGGCAATATCTCAACTTTCCGACAACCCGCGAGTTGTGGAAGGGACTCAACAGGACTTATCAATCCGGAGAAGATAACTTGCAGTTTTACTATTATGCAAACATGGCCGATAATTTGAGTCAGGGGCAAATGAGTATTGAAGAATACTATAGCAAAAGTAAAGACTTGTGGATGGAGGTCGACCGTCGGCGACTAAACCCAATGATTGATCCCGAGGATATAATCAAATTCAATGAGTTACAGGAAGAACATAGATTGTTCAAATTTATTCATGGATTAGACATTGTGTTTGATGTGATTGTGCGAGATATACTGAAAAGGGAGAAGTTACCAGACATGGATACAACATACGCCACCGTTCGGAGGGAGCCGGTGCGGTCACACATACTTGGGCCAGGATAGAACTCTGGATCCGAACCCAACCCAAACGGGTCAGGATCTGAACTCGAGTCAGGATTGGCAATTACAAACTTGGGTTCCGGGTCAGGAAGCAACGAGTTGAACCAAGGACAACTCGTGAACTCACAAATTGGAGCAGCAAATCTCGGGTCGAACTCATACTAGAATCCAGACAGAGCTCCTCCTTCCCGTCGCTCGTGGAAATCCATCGTGCAACTTCGATCGCCGGTCAGAACAGGGGACACAGTGGTTATCTTCATCGTCATACTAGCGTGAGACTCGAACATGCAATTACTGCGGCATACAGGGACATATTGTGAAGGATTGCCGGAAGGCGGCGAACACGAGGGGCGGCGGTTAGAGGCAACATCGAAGTTGCACGGAGTGGAGAGAATCCAGAACGATGCGAAGGTGATGGACCGCCACTGCTCTACCTGAATCGGAGAACTGTGAGAAGGGACGGAGTGGAGAGAATCCAGAACGATGCGGAAGAGACAGAACCAATCGAGAAGGTAAAATGTCGAACTCTCTAGAATATCTGAGTATCATCTCTACATACAGGGCCAAAATGTGAGTCAGGTTGGCCGACCGTGAAGGTGGAAAGAGAGCCCAAACGATTTTATTCTTAGCAGATGCATGGACCAGGGAGAGATGGGCCTAAATCTGGGTCGAAGAGGGAGGTAAAATCAGAAGAAATAAATACGTCGGAGTATTGCGAAAATAGGTGTTTTGGTGATTTATTTGATGATATGTCATATGCCCTTGTTAGCTCAGGTTCTATATCTGGTAATTGGATATTTGATTGTGGGGAGACTGATACAGTTACATATGATGCCTCAGATATTGTCGATTTGCAGGTTCCTGGAAAAAGGTTATTTAGACAGCTAATGGGGAGATGTTACCCATAACTCATGCTGGGATAATTGAGATAACTCCATCCCTGAAATTGTCTAACTGTCGACATGTGCCATCATTGTCTCATAAACTACTCTCTATTAGCCACATGACGAAGAAACTTAATTGTACTGTATTGATGTATCCAACCTTCTGTCTATTATAAGATATCCGGACGAAGGAGATCATTAGGCGTGGCAGTGAGCGGGGTGGACTCTACTATGTTGATGAAGTCACGCTGTGTGGAAGTTTGTTATCAGTATCTTCAAGATAACAGAAGTGGTTATGGCATCGTCGCCTTGGGCATCCATCTGATTGTTATTTGTAGAAATCATTTCCTAAGTTTTCAGATTTTTCACTAAAATGTGATTCGTGTGCTCGTGCGAAAATACATGGGGCATCTTTTCCTATTAGTACTTCACATTCTGAGAAAACATTTGAACTTATTCATGTTGATGTGTTGGGACCTGCCCCGATTGAGGGAGAAAATGGATTGCGTTATTATTTGTTATTTATCGATGATTACACGCGAATGTGCTGGATTTACTTCTTGAAGCAAAAATTTGATGTGTTTGAGAAATTGTCTCGTTTTTACTATATGATCTGTACTCAGTTTGGGATTGGGATGAAGATATTTCGGACAGATAATGGAGGAGGATTCGTTAATCATTCGATGTCCAGATTTTTTTGCTGAGCAGGGACTCATTCACTAGACTACGCGTCCTTATACTCCGGAGCAGAATGGGGTTGTTGAATGGAAAAACCGGATTTTGTTGGAGATTACTCATGCTGTGATGCTGGACTCCGGAGTTCCTCAGCTCTTTTGGCCAGAGGCGGTGGCCACCGCAACCTATTTGGTAAATCGACTAGCCACTAAAATTTTAAAACTGAAGACTCCATTGCAAGCCTAGTCCTCATATTTTCGAGTAACCTCTTACCTTACCCTACTCCCTCGAGTTTTTGGTTGTTCTGTATTCGTCCATATTCTTAAGGGACAGCGAAGTAAACTTGATGCATGTGCCATAGAGTTGTATTTGTTGGTTATTGGGTTAATTAGAAGGGGTATAGGTGCTATGATCCATCGTCTGGTCAAGTATTTATGACACAACACTGTTATTTTGTGGAAGCTGAGTTTTTCTATCAGGCAATCTAATCTAACGGTCAGGGGGAGCAGGGGTTGAGTGACCCACTGGATTGGATCGCCCCTCCTTCCATTGTTCCACCTGGACCAGCACCAGACCCGCTCACTCCACCACTTGGTCCATCTCTTGTGCCCAATGACATCCCTTCCCAGGATAATGAGGTATGTACTCCATCTCCACCTTTTGATGCCCATGATTCACTTGATTTGTCTCCCATGCAGAACACAGATGATGATATTGTTGGACAGTCTGCTGAGTCGATCCGTATCCTGCCGGCACAGAGTACTAGGGGAATTGCAGCTAAGAAGTATTCACCTGATCATATACAGGGCACTCAGAGGTATCCTATGGCGAATCTGTTCCGGGGGAGAGAATCCTTGGGAGCAAAGGCATTTGTGATGGCTTTATACAGTGAGGAAATCCTGCGGAACGTAACTGAGGCATTAGCTATACCTAATTGGAAAGCAGCTATGGAAACCAAAATATGGGCATTGAAGAAGAATAATACTTGGGAAAAAAGGGTGCTTCTAGAGGACAGACGATCAGTGGGATACAAGTGGGTATTTACCATCAAACAGAAGGCTGATGGGTCTATTGAGAGATACAAAGCGAGACTTGTGGCCAAAGGTTTCACACAAACCAATGGCGTGGGCTACTCTGAGACATTCTCTCCGGTGGCCAAGATAGACACGATACGAGTATTATTTTCTATTGCAGCAAACAAGGAGTGACCACTACATCAGTTCGATGTGAAGAATACATTTCTTCATGGAGATTTGGAGGATGAGGTGTATATGGATGGACCTCCAGGGTTTTTTGAGAATTTTCGACCCCATGATGTATGCTTGTTGAAGAAAGCCTTGTATGGGCTTAAACAGTCTCCACGTGCATGGTTCAAATGATTTACAGTGGCTATGAGAAAATATGACTACAAGTAGAGCAATTCAGATCACAGCCTCTTCATCAAAAGCAGAGGAGGACTTGTTACATGTCTGCTAATATATGTTGATGACATGATCATAACTAGAGATGATAGTGATGAGATCCATAGACTGAAGAAGAATCTGTCCGCTGAGTTTGGGATGAAGGATTTGGGAAGATTGAAGTATTTTCTCGGTATAGAGGTGATGAGGTCCAAGCTTGGGATCCATATCACCCAACGAAAATATATTTTGGAGTTGTTAGCTGAGGCAGGGATGCTGGATTGTAAGGTAGCTGACACACCCATGGTCCCTAACCTCTAGTGGGGAAACTGATCTATCTCAAGGATGCTGGTTTGAGGATTATTGAAGGAGTTGATGAAATTGATCGTGAGAGATATCAGCATCTAGTGGGGAAACTGATCTATCTCTCTCACACAAGGCCAAACATCGCATATGCAGTTGGTGTAATAAGTCAGTTTATGCAGAAATCACAAAAGGATCACATGGATGCAGCTCTTAAAGTCGTGAAGTACTTAAAGGGAACATCAGACATAGGAGTGACATTCAGGAGAAATGGTCAGGAAGCTTACACTGATGCGGACTGGGCAGAGAATCCATTAGATCGGGGGCCGACATCAGGGTACTTCACATTCATAGGGGATAACCTGGTGACTTGGAGAAGCAAGAAACAAAAGCTAGTGGTTTTATCGAGTGCAGAGGCCGAGTTCCGAGGGGTTTCTAGGGGTGACAGAAATTCTGTGGCTGAGGAAGTTGATGACTGAGTTAGGATTCACACTCCACCGACCTTGCCCGCTCAAATGTGACAACCGAGCAGCGGTCCACATCTCTGAGAACCCAGTCCAACATGATAGGACTAAACATGTGGAGATTGATAGACACTTCATTAAAGAAAAACTGGAAACTGTGGCAATTACTATACCCCATGTACGGTCTGGAGATCAACTGGCGGACATTCTGACGAAGGCGGTAGCCGGAAGGGAATTCCATGATGTGTTATTCAAGTTGGTTGTCAGACATCCCGACTTCCAACTTGAGGGGGAGTGTTAGTCAAATCTTCCCCCTGATTTCCCGGGACTTAATTATCATAATCCCGTAATTAGTGTCTATCATTGTAGCCAGTGGCGGAGCCAACTAGGGCGTGGGGGGTGCACCAGCACCCCCATAAATTTTTTTCCCTTGGATATGCACTACCCCGCACCCCTATTTAGACTCACAAAATTTGCACCATATGTGAAACACACCAGGATCCGCCACTGATTGTAACCCTATATATATGTACACAGTGATGATGGAAAAGTGTGCAGAAATAAAGAACTATTCTCCCGTGGACGTAGGCAGATTTGCCGAACCACGTAATTCTTGTGTTGTGTATCTGTTAGTGTGCGTTAATCACAAATCTTCAATATAGTTACCAATATTAAAAAAGGAAGAGGCTCTATCTTCATTAAAAGTTAAAACCTAAGTTCTTAAGTGAGAAAATTAGATTTTCTTTTTCTCCACGTTAATGTACGGACCCTTCCCACAGTTAATACATCATTGAATTCTCCGGCCCCCGTATCTACCAAGTTGACATCAGTTACTATAGTATCAAATTCATGAATCTTCATTAGTTAATGCACACTCAACTAATTTACATTTCTCCCAATTCCTCTTCCCTTTATAAGCATTCCCCACAACCATTCTCCAAACAAGAGAAACTGCATCAACACAAGCATTTCTCTTCCAAAAAAACTCTTATCTCCATACCTTCAAACACATGGAGATGATCAAGAGCATAACATTCATAACGATGATCTTAACCCTAGCCCTCACCATAAACCTACCTTCGGCCACCTCCACACCGATGAGGCCGAAAACGGCCAGCCGTTTCCTCCAACAAGAGATGAGGAGTCTAAGGTCAACTTATGAATGCAACTTGGACAGCAAACCATGCCACGGCCAAGACGGGACTTGCTGCCACGGGCGTTGCGTTCGGATCGAATCGGACTCCAACCACTGCGGTGCGTGTGGGAAGAAATGTCCTTTTGGGGAAACATGTTGCGGGGGAGAGTGTGTGAATTCTTTGCATAACGTTAACCACTGTGGTGCTTGTAACAATGGGTGCAACAAGGGAAGCTGCTTATATGGCTTGTGCGGTTACACTTACGGTTAAAGGGATCAAGTTCTTGGCATGGGGATGTGATCATGGCAAGTTTAAATTGGTGATGATAGGGAGGAGTCTTAGTTTTAGTTACTTGTTTTTTGGATAGCTATGTTATCCGAAATTATTTTTGGTCCGGTTAATTCATGAGATGCATGCAAAATGACTAATCCAGATGGGTTGGTAAAGCTCCGCCCTTCGGACCACAGGTGCAGCCCTTTACTTTAAGTTACTTAGGATTGGCGATGGACGGAAATCCAAATACGAGGATCGATCACCGTCACGGCGGCTCGGGGAAGAAGGCAAAAATGAGGCTCTCAATTCTCGATCTAATGGTGATCAATGAGGATGCTGTTACCACGCAAACTAGAGAATATTTGTACATGATCATAGGCAAATGAATTGTACAAAGATTTTTGAAAGATTCAATCTTTGTATTGGAGGAATGGACAGAATAAACGCCCTACAAGGAGGGAAAAACATCCTGGGCCCACATCATGTGATACTTACCAAGTCATTTGTGTAATCTTTCAGGCATCTGATTGGAAATGGATGAAAAGTTTGGCATACCTAAAATTTATGCATTTAATTACTATAATAATGACATGTCTAATAGTTCCAAAGGAAGGATATAATAATATTGAAAAAATATACATGCAAAATTAAAATCGAATATTTATTATTATTATTAGTATTTGATGAAATTTGAGAAAATCTTCACTGATTGGCGACTGCCGGCTATATCAAAACAAAAATGTTGCACGCCCAATTGCACTGCACGACACAATGTGTATCAACTTAAATACATGGTTGGCCACCAAAAGTGGTGGGCCACCACTCAACAATTGTGGTGCTTACATGGATGTTGGCATGCAATTTTGTTGTGTTCTATGTTGTAGAGGTAGCTCCCTTAGGCTACTTAGGCGTCGTCTAAGCGTTGGTTTGTTGCTCTTCGTCTTGCTCTAATTATCGCTTAGGCCACTTAAAAGCCTGTTTAGGTGGGTGATTAGGCCGCTTAGGCACTAAACGGGCCCTGGCCGCTCGGGGTTCGCTTAGCACTTTCTCGAACACTGATTGTGTTATAAATGAGGTTCGAGAAAGTGTTGGACTTCCTCTTGCGTTGGACGGTCTAAAGGACTCTAGGTGGTCTGAGCCGTCAGCAAATTTATTTTATTTTATTTTATTTTATTTATATATATTAATAAAATAAATAAATTTAAATGATTAAAAGCAATAAATTTGTATATGTGAATGCATGCAAATTAAAAATTAACTGAATATCATTGAGGCGAGTCATATGATATGTATAACATACAAATTTGAGCCCGTTTTTCTCGTGTTCATGTACTATAAAGTTGTCACCGATCATGTGAATTCAATGATATAATTAGAGTCGTTTTTTTGCGAATCTGGTGGTGTTGGTCGCTGCAGGAAATAAAAGTGACATAAATCGTTTTCTCTTTCCCAAATCAAAATAATTATCAAAAATGGATAACAAAACATCAAGGTACAATGTTTTAAAATTTGTAAAAAAATAAATACAATTTATTTCACACATTTTCGCGCTAATGCAAGTGTTTCAGATGGCGACCTCCTATATGCCTTGTGCGCCCATCCATGCACTCTTGTGCAGCTGCCGAGGTGCCCTAAACGGCCCTGGACGGCCACCCAGGATCCCCCAGGGCGGCTGCCCCGCCGCCTTTGGGCATCCTGCCAGACTGCCCAGTACAAATTCGTCGTGACCTAACATTTTGGCCTCCTAGACGGCCGAACTCTGGAGCAGTGATTATACAGCATGTCGTATATCTTTCCTCATATCAAAAACCTATCTCCTATTATGTGAAAACAAACACTTTACTATTTGCGAATATCATACACTCACCATGTTTTAGACATAATCACCAACGACATAATTTTTTAGCAAATTGTGACGAAATTTTTCGACCATTCTGGTGCCGCAAGACATCTAGGTTGGCTGCGTGACCATCATCTGCCATGCTCCTTCCATTCCATTGAAAATTCATGGTTTCTTTAAGGAGAATTATTATTTTTTTCATAAGAAGACATAGATCAATTGTTATTAAGCCGACCTGTCCCTACTCCGGCTCGAACCTTGTATGTGCAAGTGCGTGTGTGTGCACAAACTTAAATAGGAAGATGTGGGTTACTCTCATTGAAACATTGAGTCAAAGGTGAGAGATTGTAGCACCACATTTATATTTAAGTTGATTGATATTTATGTGTGAAATCAGTGTTAGACATTTCAACACTCTTCTTCAAATCCAACTAGGTAAGACTTGTTAAAATTTGGACTACCACACAGATAATGCCCAATTGGGGCAACTCTCAATATGGGATTAATAATCGGGACTTTCATCCGAAAATAATTGCGAGGACCTCAGAAACAACAGCCTCCTAAAACAATGCCAAAATATGGTCAAACTCCCCATGGGCCCATTGGACCAATTCACTGCACACTTCCCCCAAAAATAATCTCCGGGCTCAGTCCATCCGCTGTGATACCGTGTTATTAAACAGACTCTGCCCTAATTTGGATTCAGGCCTTGTGTGTGCAGGTGCACGTGTGTGGGCCAACTTGTAGTGTAGCACCACATCTTCTTTTTTAAGTTGGCTCACCCATGCGCACGTGCGCACACATGACCCGAGTTCAGAGAAGGAGAGTTGTTTCTAACATGGTATCAGAGTGGGCGATATACGGCACGAGAGTGTTTACGGGGAAAGTCGTTAGTATTTGCTCCATGAGTGGGGGACAATGGGAGTTTAGCCCCATTCGGGCATTGTTTATGAAGACCTCGATAATTATTTATGAGGTCCTCGTAATTATATCCCGAAAATCCTGAGTATATTAATCTTATAATGAGAATTGGCCCAATTGGTTATTATTCGTGTATTAGTCCAAGTCTCAAGTGAGCTTATATAGTTGGATTTGAGGGGGAGTGTTGAAATATCTCACACGTATTTCACACATAAATATCAATCAACTTAAATAAGAATGTGGTGGTACAATCTATCACCTTGGGCTCAAGGTTTTAATGAAAATAACTCGCGTCTTTCTCGTGCACAGACGCACATGAGACCCGAACCCACAGAGTGAGTCTATTTTCTAACACTTATCGCTTACGCTCATTAGTATATCTTTCTCGAGAAACCATCTCTCGTCGATTTGTAAAGTCATGAATTCTCTTGGATTGAAAGGAGAGGTTGATGTGGTTAATTAATTCTAAGCATATTAATATACATGGACATTTGTGGGATTTGAGCAGGAACCAAAATCTTTTGCAAGGCTACACGACTTCGAAATGGATTAGAAGGGTAAACCTTTTCCTTATGACCGATTTCTTGTAATTGGATTGAGAGATGTCGCGGACTTGCGAGGGCTCGCAGGATTTTTTTTAATACAAGGGAAGGTTAAGCCCGAAAGAACAAAGGGCAGAACAAGCAAGCAGAATAGCTATGGTCATGGCGGTTGAAAAGCAAAGAAAGTTGAATCAGTTGGTGTTGCTGTCCACGATCTGGAAGAGGTAGACACCTCTCTACGCGAGCCTAGAAATGAAGGTACCTGAGTCCCCTCAATTGCAGGGGCCGAACAAACATCCTCCTGGCTCGTCAAGGTAGGGACTGCTGGGACACAAGACAAAAATTGTGGCACGTTCTTGGGGGCCGACTCCCCGGTCTGGTATAGAACACTAACATAATTATTGGCTAGCATGTCTTAGCCAGGCTGTCAACCTGCTGGAGCTGGGTTCGGGGACAATAGCTCACAATAGTGATGGAACGCTTGCACTCTTCTCGGATGAACTGGATCAATCGGAGGTTTCGCAAGCCAAAAACCTTCTCCTGAATGGTCAACACTACATTACGACAATCACTAAAAATACACCCACGCTCAAGCTGAAGTAACCGGATGAGGGAAATTCCATAAGCAATTGCCCAAAGCTCGGCCACTATGCTTGAGCATGAACCCACACGACCTGAGAAGCTAGCAATCCACACTCCTTCATGAATCCTTAGAATGCCTCAACACGAAGCCCTGTCGTTACTTTGACAACAGGCGCCATCCAAAATTGAGCGAGAACCCTAAGTTTGGGTCCGGATGCCTACACCCTGCTCAACCGAAGTATCAGTCAACAATCAATAGTCCTGCTCTGTTTTTTTACCTAAGTCGCATGATAAGAGAAGAAGCTCTTAAATGTGGCTACTAAGCTCCTTCCCAGCGATCGGGTGGTTCTGAAAGATCTTGAGATTTCGCGCAGTCCAAATTTTTCAGCATGCCGTCGCAAATAAGACCTGCCAATCAGTAGAAAAATCAAAAGGAGATATTTTAAGTTCCACCCATTCCTGATGGTGAACTGGGTCAAAAAACCCACGTGGAGGGCTGAGAGCTCTCCATATTTCCCTAATTTTAATTTAATTATACATAACAAACTTAACATTATATTACTAAAATAACCTTCATCTATTTAATTAAAATATATTAAATAAGGTTAATTTAGTCATAAAAATATTTATATTTGAATATTATTACAAAAATGTCTTGCTTATTTTTAAGCGGGAAAAAAAGCATTCCATGGGGTGCTTATTTTTAAAAAGAGATGCTCCTGGAAGCATCTCATCTGATTCTCCCAAATTCAGAGGCATCTGCTAGACCCTAGTGTGTTTCTTCTAGTGCAACAAACCAAGCAACATCAGAAAATTGCCACTGCCCTGGCTAAATGGGGCATTGTGCACGGAGATCACAACTTCTTTGCTAAAAACTAGCTTCCGAGATGTGTCCAAGGAATGTTGGTACCGCAATCAGTCTGTCTGGGGCACGCATTCCACACTGCAAATAAGGAAGGAGAAGGAACTGAAACTAGTCTGCCTCGGCTGCTTACGGATCCCACTTTGGATCTACACGCGGTCTTAGATGCCACGGGGGTGTGAGTTAACACAAAATCTCACATCACCGGCCAAGGTACGTGGTGCTAGCCTCCTCTTTCATAAAAGTTACCAACATCCCTAGCTGTTGCATGTTTTATGCGATAACTGTTGCTGGGAGATCCTATTGAATATCATGCTATTGCTGTCGTTAATTCTTTGGAAATAACTGTCCTCATATTTAATCTATTCTCTATGTGTGACTATCTATGCGGAGGACGCTGGGGGATGCATTGGAAATCCTGATCAGAAATTCGGATACTGGACTCTTGTGAGAAGATTGGTGAACTATGCCTGGAGCATCCCCTGCAATTAAAAGAGGAACAGAGATGACTGCTAGTCACCTAGCACTCATCTCCGTAGAGGTATTTTGGCCTGAAAAGGTCTAAAATGTTAAATGTGTGTGGGATGATATTGGTTAACTGATGCATTCTCATTTTTGCTGCTTTGAATCTGGGATAAAACTGGTTCACCTTGCATGCTTGGCTCTCTTATGGTTATGAGCTTTTGGTATCCTGGACACTGGAGGAGGCTGAGAATTTTGCAATTGATGAGAGGATGCAGGGAGTCCAGGTATGCTGATATGTAGAAACAAGATGACAAATCCAGCGCGTGTTGATGTTCGGATGCTGCTTGTATCCTGGGATGTTTCAACTGTCATTGAACTGCTGGGAAAACCTCCTATAGGAGCCTGCCATTTAGCGGTTTGGAGTTCATGAGAGATGCATTCAAAATGCACACATCTGATGGCTTTTTATAACTGATGTCAAAGGTTTGTTGATTTTCACTGAAGCACGATCTCGCATGTCCCTGGAAAGCATGGCACAATCAAAACAGGAGACCATAGCACAGGAGCAGATTTCTCCTTTGCACAAATACTCTGGAGCGTGGAAGGGCTGCAAAAAGGATATCAAATCATGTAGCTGGATATGAAAGTTTTTCCCTCTTGTAATTTTCAATTATCGTCCATTTGTTCTCTATTTTTTTTATTGGGCATACACAACATAAATTTGGCGGAAGAGGACGGTCGCCCAATAAATTTTTTTTAAGAAGAGAGAGGTTGTAAAAAAAGCACTAGTACTTGTATTACGTACAACACTCATTTTATTTTAAAAGGTGTTTATAAGCACAATTAGAATGAAAAGTAACTCGCGCAAAACAGACCTTAAGCCATCTGCAGAATCTCATTATTAGCCCATGTTTTTTTGGAGGGGTGGGGTGGGGTGGGGTAAGTGATGAAGTTTTATTGTTGTAAGTGTATATACATATTTATAATTGTACAATTCCACCATCAACTCTTATATTGGACTGCAACATACAATATAAATGTTATCTACACCACTCACCAAATTCCACCTACAGTCCCACTTTATTGTGTACTCTCAAGATGAGCCAGAGTTGCAATTGAAACTGCTCAATAGCCCAGAGCAGATTTGGAGTCTCCTGGCAAAATATAGCCTCGTTTCTCAACTTCCAGAGGATCCATAATGCATGCTGCCATATCAGGAGCCAGAGTCTTGTTATTTTCGAAGGATAGTTTCTGGACAATCTTTGGTCGGGAAGCTGATCGAGTGAATCCACCACTCCTTGCAGAAGCTGTAGCCATTGCAAACATTTAGCCCAGAATTCTTGCGCCAGAGGACAAGGCAGAAAGATGTGCTCCACTATTTTGTGCTCCTCAGAGCAAAGCAGATAGATTAACGATGCAGAAGCCACATCTCGTCGAACCAAATTATCTACATATGGGATTCTATTTTGTAGTACCTTCCAACAAAATGCAGATATCTTTGAAGGTATGTATTGATGCCACACTTTTGCAGCCAGAATTGTTGATCCATTACCCTCCTAGATGTTTGACATAATGATATTGCAGATTGAAGAGGTTGGGTATCTTGGGCAATTCTGATCCCTCCATCGCCATTCATCTGGGTTGTCATTAGCCGACTGAGCTTGGCAATGTATGATTAGGAGATCATCAAACTGATTTTGTGCCGCATTACACCAATTGAGCTGCCAATTCCATGTCCATCGCCATGAACGCCAGGTATGGTCATACATTCATTTGTCAGTGATGAATGTTGTTTTATCTATTGTGATTGAGTATAGAATTGGGTATTCCTCAACAAGTGTTTTATCCCCAAGCCATAGATCAAGCCAGAAACGTGTATTGTTGCCATTCCATTTTTGGCTTGCTTTCGTAGTTAATTATTGAACCATGAAGCATTCAGCACACACTGTTTTAGATCACGCCACCAAATCGAGTCATGTGTTGTCGAGGTAGTAGCACTGACATCCAGAGGGCCATGTAGGTCACGAAGCACCTGCCTCCATATGCTGTCTTGATCATATATCAATCTGAATCCCCACCTGCCTAGTACTGCAATGTTGAATTGTCGTAATGACTTGCATCCCAGACCTCCCAGCCTTTTAGGATAACGGGCAACTCGCCAATTGATCCATGTTATCTTTCTCTTTCCAGTAGATGTCCTGTCCCACAGAAACCCACTAAGAAAGTTTTCAATCTTTTTCAAGATGCCAATAGGTGCTCTGTAGATTGAAAGATAGTATAGAGGGACAGAAGCGAGGACTGATTTAACCAAGGTTATTCGTCCACCAAATGAGACATGCCTCTTGTCCCAACCCTGCAGTCTCTTTGCGAGGATATCTAGGACTGAAGACCAGGTTGATTCCAATCTTGGATTTCCCCCAACTTTGATACCCAAGTAAATAAAAGGTATGGAACCAGATTTGCAATGTAGGATATTAGTGTGATCTTCAGTCCGTGACTCAGGTATGTTAATAAAATAGAGGTTGATTTTCTGAAAATGAACTTTTAGCCCAGAAATCAACTCAAAAATTTGAAGAATTATCTTCATGGTCATAATGTCATCTCTACATCCACCTACAAAAATAACCGTGTCATCTACGAATTGCTAATACGTAATTTACAATCCATTCACCCCAATTCTGTAGCCCCTTAGCAAATTTATAGTTGTTGCCCTCGAGATTATCTCATGCAATCCTTCACAAGCAACTGCATAAAGTAATGGTGAGAGAGAGTCGCCTTGACGAAGGTCTCTTCTCATTTTGAACTGTCCACATGGACTGCCATTGGTAGTGATAGATAAGTGAGCAGATTCAATGCAGCCTTTCATCCAGTGACACCATTTGGGACTAAATCCTTTGGCTTCTAGCAGGTCCCAGAGACAGTCCCACTTGACACTATCGAATGCTCGCGGAAAATCAACCTTAAACTCTGAACATTCCTTCTTCGTTTTCCTAGCTTCGTTGATGATCTCATTCATCAAAATCACACTATCCATAATGTACCTGTTATGGATGAAACCAGTTTGGTGTTTGGATATAATCCGGGGTAATATCCTGCTCAATTTGAGTGCTAGAATCTTAGACAACAACTTGTAAATTGATCCTCCATAGAGATAGGACGGAAGTCCATAATAGAGCCTGGATAAGATCCTTTACGAGCCATGCCACGAGTGTTGCGCTCAAGACCTTGGATATTATCCTCGTCAACCAAAATTCATTGAAGAACTCAATGATATCCAACTTCAAAATGGGCCAGACATGTTTAATGAATTTGAAGTTGAATCCATCCGGCCTCGGGCTTTTAGAGCTACCATATTTCTTCAACGCATCATTTATTTCCATCTCACTAAACTGCTCTATTAGAAGAGTATTCTCCTCTCCATTGACAGTGCTGCTTAAATTCCAATGAACTTTTGGGTAAGGAGTTGGATCCGCTTGGAAATGTGCAGCAAAGTTGTCATGAATAAAGCTCTTGACTGTCCCTGCATCAGTGGTCCAACTTCCATTGATCTCCAAATCTTTTATAGTATCTTTGCTTTTGTTTTTCTTGAGGGAGGCATGAAAATACTTGTTGTTGCCATCTCCTTCTTTCAACCATTTGCTTCCTGCTTTTTGATACAACAAAGAATCCATCATCTTGGCATTAAAAAAAATAAAAAATTTAAAATTAAAAATTAAAAAAATTAATTAAAAAATAATTAATTAGTGTTATTTTGACTATTTTGTTCTTAGTGCTATTTTGCATATTTTTTTTATTAATTGTTCTATTATTATTATTGGTTTTACTAGTGCTATTATTTTTTAGTGCTATTATTATTATCAGTGATAGTATTATTTTGTTGGTGTTTTCCGTTGATAGTGTTATTATTAGTACTAGTTATTAGGGTAATTATTATTTGTGCGATTTACGATTTGTTAGTATTATTCGCTGATAGTAGTTTTAGCTCGTAGAGAATATAGCTGCTGGTACGGACTATGGTAACTTGAGGGGTCGGGGTAGGGTAGAGGCTCAGGAGATAAGTTTGATATTGGGAACTTGGAATGTGGGGACTTTGACAGCGAAATCGTTAGAGTTGGTAGATATATTGAAGAAGAGAAGGGTGGATGTGGTTTGTCTTCAAGAGACAAAGTGGAAGGGAGTGAGAGCGAGAGAAGTAAATGGGTATAAATTGTGGTACTCTGGAGTGGTTAGTGGGCGGAATGGAGTTGGGATTATGGTGTCAGAGAAATTCAAGGAATGCGTAGTGGAAGTGGTAAGGAGCGACGATAGGCTTATGACGATCAAAATCGCAATTGGGCTAGAGGTTGTGAATGTGGTACGTGGGTATGCACCTCAAGTAGGATTAGGAGAGAATGAGAAGCGAGCCTTCTGGAACAAGTTGAATACGGTAATGAACGATATCTCTATGGATCAAAAGGTGTTCATCGGAGGTGACTTTAATGCCCATGTGGGGGGAGGGATGGATGGGTATCCAGGTGCGCATGGGGGTTTTGGCTTTGGTTTGAGAAATGACAGCGGTCGGGAGCTGTTGGACTTG
>JAOYMZ010032902.1:0-16338 GCA_025802335.1 Pinguicula primuliflora | reverse complement strand
CACCAAAACTTGAACATATACAATTCTATGCATGACCTTTCTAATGGTGCAACCAATTTTGACAACGGGTAGTCGTGAGTATGGGTTGTGCACAAAAGGGACTGTGCAAAAGAGCCTGATTCTTGTATCAGATATTACAAACACAGAGTAATTTTCATATGTACAGCTTTATATGTACGGTAAAAAGTACAACCCATACTTGCAATCATCTGTAGTCAAAATTGGTTGCACCATTGGAAAGCCCATGCATAGGAGTTTAAAAAACTCATGTTTCAGTGCAGTCCCGGCGGCTTCGTTCCGAAAATTTCTAAAACTCTATTAAGGACTACTTAATCCAAGGGAAAATAATTTTAGAAATTCTCGGTGACGTCGTTATCGATACCGAACCGAAACATGGGACTTTTGATCTCCTATGCATGGTCTTTCCAATGATGCAATCAATTTTGACGACAGGCGGTGCCAAGTATGGATTGTACTTTTTACCGTACATATAAAATTGTACATATAAAAATTTCTGTACAAACACATATATATGCAGTGACTTGTCTATATCAAACTCTTTGCACTGCGTGCTTGGTCAAAATATTCACCCGAGCTGTTGAGCAACCACTTTGTCATCTCTTATCCATTATTCACTGAACTTCGTTTCTCATTCCTACAAGTGTGGATTATTACCTCCATACGTTGCTTTTCGCAGTCTCTCATTTTCTGTTCGAAAAGTAGGTCGCCTTTTAGGCACCGCCTAGGCACTAGGATGTCGCCCTCCGCCTTATTCAAATTACCGCTTAGGCCGTTTAAAAGCCCGCTTAGAAGGACGACGAGGCCGCTTAGACGCTGAACGACCTCTGACCACCCAGAATCCGCATAATACTTTTTCGAACAGTGCTCTCATTCCATCAACTTAGACTTTTTTTTTTTTTTTTTGTTGGTGCTCGTGTTTGCATCCTCGTCGGATGGTCACCCTGCACAAGTTGGCCCAAATCTCATAATAAAGTGTCCTGGTGGCTGGTAGAGAGTAGAAATTTGGACCCCCAAGTGCAACAAGCAAAGGGACATAAAGGAGGTACATCATCGGTCACGTTCGTGTTTGCAGATTATTCGTAAAATACCAAAACAGAACTCACAAACTCCCCACATGCCCACAACCCCTTCTCCATGTGCACGTCCCCACAATAGTTACTAGGAGTATGACATCAAATACACAAAAAAACTCTCCTTTATTTCTACATGCAATGCGTGCGTGCCTTTACATAAGATAAGACCAATCCATCTCTCTGTTATTGACATTTCAATGCAAACGATACAAGTTAATAAGAGACCGTTAATCTTTATTCGAGAAGGCGGTAATCTATGCCACTTAGGCGCCGCTTAAACAATAGGATATCGCCTTCCGCCTTGTCTGAATTCATAGTTAGACCGCTTATAAGGACGCCTAGGCACCACCTGGACGCCCAGTGTCCGTCTAGCGCTTTCTCGAACACTATTGTTAATCAACCAAAACGGGCTACTCACACAGATTTACATGGAATCAAAATTTTACAATTTAAGATTGCCAAAACCCCGTCAAGATGCTACGGAATTTGTTCGAAGATGAGAGTTTTCTTACTATCTTTTTGGCATCAGGAACCTCAGCTTCTGCAAGGAGTTCAATGTTCCTCAAGTAACCGGAATTCACAATCTTCTTCCTGACACTGCTACTACATGACAAGGACTTCAATATGGAAAGAAACACCTTTTCATTCCCAGTGTTGACTCCGTCGGCATCCAGCATCTGCAGTAGGAACTCAACATTCTCATCATCCTGCACGAATTTCTTTTGGTTCTTGGGAACAACCAGCATATCAGAAAGTGTTTCCAAGGCCATTTGGCGGAGTTCGTGTGATTTGGAATCCAGAAACTTGACCAGAACTGGCATGAAACCTGCTTCCCCCATTACCTTCCTGGCTTCCTCAGAGGTTCCACAGAGCCAAAAAGCTGCCTTCAAGGACTGTTCTTGGACGGAAACCTCGCCGTAGCGAAGGAAGTAGAGGATGTGATCCATGAATGAGTAGTTTATCAGTAGATCAATGGAGTTCTCGGATGAGAAGAAGATGTTTGCTATTGCTCGAAATGCCACTTCTCTAGCTTTTGTTGAAGCTGATGATTTGGGATCAAGAATCCTCACGAATACTCGAATCCCACCTTCTCGGATAATGATTTTCCGAACGGATTCATCTCTATGAGCCATAGTTTGCATCAAATCAAGAGAGCATATCTGCAAAGTCTCATCCCTAGATCTAGCAAGCTCAACAATATCAGAAATGGCACCTTCCTCAACCATAAACCTCTTGATTTCATCCACCGGCACAAGATTTTTCAACACCCCACAAGCCAAAGCAACCAATTCACACCCACATTGGCCATTATTCTCACAAATTTTTAGGAGGGCATTTACCCCGCCATGAGCAGAAACCGACCACGCATTATCGGAGTTCTCTGTGACCCTCATCAAACACATTGTAGCATATTGTTTACTATGAGCACTACTCCCAGATGACTCAAGAATTCTAACCAAAGGAGCGATTATACCTGCACCAATCAACAAACTCTTGCTGGAATGAAACCCTGCAATCACTGAAACGGCTTTAGCCGCTTCCTCTTGAATCCTCTGCTCCGTCAAATCAAGAAAATGAACAAGAATATTGATGAATCCATCGAGATCCAGGCCAATTTTCAAATACCTCTCATCTTCTTGAATGATCTCATTAAACGAAGAAAGGGCTTGTTTCTTCATATCAATGCTGCCAATTTTCAGCCTGGACAATATATCATTGACGTAGAACGTAATATCATCCTTGGAGGCGGAAACACCGGGCCTTAGAACCACTAGAGCGTATCGCTGCGTGAGCAATCCCGCGGAATAAATATCAGAGAGATTCTTCACATGGACGTCCAATTTCGCCGAAATCATATCAAGATCGCTCTTCATGAGGAGCTTCCCCCCATAAGAAAACTCCAGACACCGGTTCGCCAGGTTTTGTCCGTTCTTGAGTGTTGCGAAAATGGATTCCAATGCAATAGAAAGCGATAGATTCTCAATGGGCTGGCAATTCTCGATGGAGGTAAGGTGGGAAAGTAGATCGTCGAGCTTGGCTCTAATGGACTGCCATTTTGCAGTGAAGACTGTTATGGAATGAGAGGTGGAAATCAACGAAGAGGTCCATACAATTGATTGATTTAATCTGGGTCTTTCCTCAGATGATTGATCAAGTGAGACGGTTTCCCCTTCACCCATTTCGTCTGAATCGTTCAGCGCCGCCGAGAGCAATTCATTTCCGGCAAGGTCTGGGTTTTCCCGGCGAAAGAAAATCCCAGATTCCGGCGATATAGAGAGACGTTGATTGAAAGGCGAATTTGAGAATCTGATTCTTATCTGCTGGATACCCTTTGGTTTGGTCCAAAATTCCAAATGTATATATCTGCCTGTGACTGTGAACTGTGGTTCGAAGTACAGCGGTGGAAGTTACACCAAATTTACCAAAATATCCCTCCAAAAAAGATTTGCACACAATTTATTGTTTCTATTTTTTATATTAAGTATTAACGTGGGGATATGCAGCACGGGTTTTCCGAATTTAAATCTCATGGCACTGTGAGCACACAAACACTAATACTGGTGACTGTGTAGGCAAAGTGGTGCGTTTATCCTTGAGGTGCGGTTTTACCGTGATTTATATCATTTCACATATCAACACTTTTATATTAGAAGTTATCAATTCACCAGTTGAGCGGTTTGATCACACAACTTATCGAGAAATGTTAGGAATGCTGAAAGAAATTTCGGCATTCCCCTCGCGAACATGATTTCCGACGAATTTTGGTCACCAAAAATAAAAAATAATAGCAGTTTCGAAATTCTAATGTTGAGATCAAATTAGTTTTAAATTTAAATTTTGGTATTTGAAAATTTATCATTTTTTATTTGAGTTAAGTTTTTTATTTTTAAAATCTACATTCATAGAGATTAGAGTTTAGTTTAGTTTAGCATAGAAGCACCTTAAATCAAAATCTATAATCAATTTTTGAATGGTTATAATATGAGAATTCCTAAAACTGTTACAAATTTTGATTTCGTTCACTAGAAGTTGCCAAAACATAGCCTTACAGAATTTGATTTTCTGACAAGTCCAATATACTCGAATAATTGTGATGATATGTGGTGCCATATTCCCCACAAGCCAGCATCCAAATTCCAAGCAAGACAAGTTGTTTTACTTGTCTCAGCCTCACCCACCATGTGAGTTATTGTGAGAAGAGACAAATTCTAGTAAGTTTAGAGTTTATGTTAGACAACGATTTGGCTAGTGGTGGGTAACTTTGATTTAAAAATTCGAGAGTAGGAGGGATCGAGTTCAATTCTCATTCATAACAAACAATTCTTTAGGATTACGATTGTGAGTTTAGGCTCGAATCTTACGCGATTCATGTTCACTCAGGACCAATAGATTAGTTTGACCCAAAAAAGGATTAGAGACAGCATAATTATAAAACAAGTTTGTTATGTTTAGTAAATTAGTTTAAATTAAAAAATGTACATTGTAACATGTAATACAAAATAGATAACTACATTTTTTGTCATCTTATAAATTATTATTATTTAACTGAGTTAGAATTGTGCTAAAAACGAGATCATATGTACACATTTGGATGCATAACCCTTCAATTCAGCTGACTATCTTTATTAACTGTTGAAATTGGCCCAATCGATGGAAAGTCGGATTAGATAGGACAACAATTAAATGCTCCAACGAGAATGATAATTTTCTTGCACTTTTTTCTTAGGGTTAAGCAGTTATTGGCGATGGAGTCGAAGTATCGACAAGATTAATTTTGACGACAATAGTCGAAATATCTTTAACAGCTTTACATATAGGGATTGTACATACAGAGATCTGTATATATGAACATAACTCCGACAAAACCAATATCGACTCCTTTCAACTATATATTATATATTTGTTTAGTTTCCAAAGTGGGAATGCACAAAATAATAATTGGTAATAATACATTGATAGTTGAAGTAACAAAACCAAAGAGAAATGACTTCTACTTCAATCATATTCCCTCCAACTGTCCATAACAACCAATCCCTACTAGAATAAAGTAAGCTGGAGTAGAGCATGGCAAAACACTAATTATCCTATACTAATTAATTACCCATAATTTTTCTGTACAAATAATTTTTTTTGCACAAATTACCTACTTGTATTAAACAATTAAACATAATCTGGATTATCTTATCTTATGGCCTCTATGAGGAGTCTGAAAAGAAACAAAAAGGACAAGAAAAGAATAATTCAATTTTAGGGGCTATCTATTATTTGTTAGGTAACCCTAGCAAAGCATCTAATTGCTAAGAGAATTTGTGTTCTCATTCATTAAACCTGTAGATAGAAAAAAGTTCCATAGCTTTCAGTGATGAACACTTAATTAGTCTAGTTATAATTAGGTGAACTCTTGACTAAGAGGTCTCGAATGTAAGCTCCAACAAAAGCACTTGGTCTGGCCTAATTTACAGGAGCCTTTGAGTTGGGTGAATGTCTCCTAAATTAATCGGGAGTGTAAAAAATTTATTTCTTCCATATACCTACCTAAAAAAACAGAGACTTAACTTGCAAGAGTAATCCAAATAAACAAATGTTATTACTATGTGAAAAAGATTGCCCATCTTAGGGTTGTTATTGATGTTAAATAATATAAATAATCAAGTATTGAGCCCAATCTATAGTTTTTTTAGCTAAAAAGGGTTGGTGCCAATCTGAACTCTTCATAGTAGGTTTAATAATGATGATGCTTGTAAGTTAATATGGGTGCATTTTATTCATGCAATAATTAAACTCTAGGCCGAGTACAAACATACACTCTAGGCTTAGTACATACATTTTGTTAGGTTTATATGATGTTAGGTTTTAGATGTTTTTTGCTATTATGCATGTCCCCGTTCCTGAATCCCAATGGTTTTTTTTGTCTTATCTGTATATATTTATCATTAGCGTAACTAATTTTGATCGTTAGTTACAGACTATAACGATGAAAGCGTTATGCGGACTCTGGGCGGCCAGGGACCGCTAAGCACCTAAGCGGCCTAGGCGTCCATATAAGCGGGCTTTTAAGCGGCCTAAGCAGTAATTCGGACAAGGCGGAGGGCTACATCCTAGCGCCTAGGCATCGCCTAAGCGGTCTACTTCTCGAACAGAGGTTACAGAAGTCAAAATTATAATTATTTATCATATGAATATTGAAGACATGTTATTATGTTTGTAATTGAATTAAGTCATGGGGAGGGAGCTATAGAACCCTTGAGTTTATTAAAGTATATTAATTTTTTTGTCCCATTTCTATGATTGGTAAAGGATGAGTAGAAAGCAGACTTCCCTTTGTGGATTTGGATTTGACGTGGACCGATTTAAATAGAAAGATGTGACTTATTCTCATTAAAATCTTAAGCCCGAAGTAATAAATTATACCACCACATTCGTATTTAAGTTGTTCTTTTTTGTTGGTTCAAGTAAAATTTTCATTAATAACATAAGATTTGACAAATGTACAAGCAGCGTGCCTGTATGTCCGTATCTACACCAAACCATCCATACACTGTACTGGGTTTAATAAACATATCCCATATCCTAATTTCGTGCCCAAGCTATCCATAAGTTCTTTACTTCTCCGCTTTGTGTGAGACAATTTTCAATAGGATGTCTAAAGTTTTACCAAACTTGATATTTAAGATACAAACTGGGTTTGTTTCTCATAGATTTATATTGGATAGTAGTATGTTGGGAATGCTGACATGTGAAACCCACACAAATGTTATGTGAGTGGGGGTGGGATAAAAGGGGTGGGATTTAACACCCCTACAAGAAAAAATGAAGCTTATTTAAAGTAGATCTACTGAGGGATTTTACAGTTCCAACCAGACCTATTTATGGAACTACTGGGTTTCATAACATATTTCTCACTTTCACAGATATATGTGACTAGGGGTGTCGGATGGACGAACTTTATTTCATCAGCCACAATTTTTGCGGTGTCCGAACATGTTGGTGGGACAACTAGTGCAGTCCATGTCCATGCCCAGGCATGTGTGGATATCGCCTTATGCGGACGCAGAGGCTATACAATCGGACGGCGGTATCCGCATTAGATAATTTTTATTTTTATTCTATTTTTTGTTTTTCATCTTTTAGAGCTTCTATATTAAATACACTGTATAACTACACCAAACCACAACTAATTTAGAATATGAATAATGGCTGATTAATTTTCTAAGTTATATTATCAATTCATTAGATTCAAATCTAGATATTGCATTCAAAAAATATCATTAATCAACAGAATAAATATTACACGTCGCATGGTCAAAAATCGACATTCAAAAGCAAATCAAAATGTCAATACAAATTATTACTAGAGATAATATGTAATGATTGCATAATATGATAATCTCAATGTCATACCGTACAAAACTTCTTTTTAGCAAAGCAAGGGCAATTTTTATAAATACTGAAAAATGTACAATATTTACAATAGTGAGAAATGGACTAGATTATGGTCCTAACCCAATATCACATCTAAAAAATAGGACCAACAGGACAATCGAATCATCCGTCGGGCAGTACAGATGTCTTCTTCAACCTGTGTTGTGTTGTTGAAGACAAAGCTGTAAAACTTGCTGCAGATACCTTTCCCAGTCCAGGTACGCGTATCCGTGAATGTGGCCTCTGAATTTCAATGTTTCATACATCCTTCTTTTGATTGTTTCAACAATTTCTTCCGGATACATAGGTACATCTTCAAAATCATCCGGTTCCTGGCAATCCATATCTGCCAAACTGTTGAAATCCAGAGTGTGTTCCACAGTTTTCTGTACCTCTGAGTGGATACTTGCGCCATATGATGCACGAAGCACGACTAGGGTCCAGATGATGGATCAAACGACTTCCTCCGATCCATGAGTATGCTTTCTGCCATAAGGTTCGTTTCTGGGCATTGGTAGAATAGGTGTCCAACCGACTCATTGGTTAACTTACATTGTTTACATTCTAGATCATTCAATTGAATACCTCTAACTGATAGATTGTCGAGTGTAGGGACTCTATCTTGCAACATCCTCCAACCAAAGGCAATCTCCTTCAATGGAGCTATAGAGTTCCATAGGAGGGCGAGGTACGCATTCGTTGTGCATACTCGTGTAAAACTTATGAAGGAGTAATGATTTGGCAATGGTTGATTAATTAAAATCATGCATTATTCAACATAAAGTTACATGAAAAAGATGATAATTGCATAAAAGTTTGGCAAATGATCCACGCTGCAACAAAAAAAAAGAATTTGAAACTAATTGATGCGCACAACAATTGAATATAATAATATATAATGATTGCATGAAAAACACAATTCACGAATATTAAATTTAAATAATGATTACTATACGAAACTTTATCTTTTTTCTTCTTATTCGACAACTATGATAGAAATAAAGTAAATAATAATTTACATCAAAATATATAAATGATGTATAATATATAAAAAAAATTAATTAAAGAAAAAATCGGATGGAGTCGTGTAGACGGATTCCTCCACATATGTTGGTTGGACAATGTGGAGGGTCCATATCCGCATCCATCATATTATCGAACAATAATGATCGAACATCGCTCGGCGGACGAAATGTACGAACGGCGGTGGCCAGCGAATGCTTTGACAGCCCTATATGCGACCGGTCAATGGGAGTTGAGGAGAATTCAAGATGTAACAGGAGCTCAAATAAGAGATTCATTGTCCCACTTCTATTTGTTATAGCAGCAGAGAGATTGGCCCAACAGAGGCTATTTTATTGGAAAAAAATAAACTGACACCCTCTTATATGTGAATGGTTCTAAATCTGATAATGATAGCATATAAACGAATTCTTAGACTTTTGAGGTTTGTTCTGGCAAGGATAATTTTTCTTAAATGCATGCTTTATATGCTAAATGTTGAGGAAGAAGCAGCAATTAATCAGGCACACGTTTTGCATTGTGTGAACTCAAACAAAAATGAACAACATGATACTATATCATTATCTGCAGCATATGGAGCTACCCATTCGCCCATGGAAGACAATCTGGCTACTTGGTCACTTGAAAAAGTAAGAAACAAAAGTAATGGTGTTGTCCATTGCTGAAGCTAAGTTTTGAAGCATTAGCCCAAGTAGCTGGTTTTTAAATTGTCTTTGATGATCCTGTAATATCGACATTGCTGATATAGTGTGCTTGATCAAAACTGAACTGGTGAAAGAGTGGTGATTCTGAAGTGTTGTGGTTAAAGATTCTTCTTGTGGTTAAACAGTCTGTGTTGCTGATATACAGTAGGATGTGTTATGGCTGTGCAAGAGAGGTTCGAAACATGCTGCCTATCTGCCTTTCTGCTGCTAATCTGGTATACAAGAGAGTTTGGAACTGTGTAACCATGCTATGAGGTGCCAAGGCTCAAAAGTATCTGGTGTTTTCTGATTAAAATTTGTAGTCGGTATATATGTATATAAACCTTTTGTTTTTCTGCTTTGATTGCTAATACAAGTTTTCAATTACCCAAAAAAAGTTTCGAAGCATTGCATGAGGTGTTGCTGATTGGAATAAAAAAAGCAATGTTCGAGAAAGCGCTAGGCGGGCTGTCAGGACCCGTTCAGCGCCTAAGCGGCTTAGTCGCCCGCATAAGTAGGCTTTTAAGCGGCCTAAACGATAATTCGGGCAAGGCGGAGGGCAACATACTAGCGCCTAGGCAGCGCCTGAGCGGCCTAGGCGACCGACTTCTTGAAGAAA
Source organism: Pinguicula primuliflora (assembly GCA_025802335.1). Lineage (NCBI taxonomy): Eukaryota > Viridiplantae > Streptophyta > Magnoliopsida > Lamiales > Lentibulariaceae > Pinguicula > Pinguicula primuliflora. The sequence goes on along the minus strand of JAOYMZ010032902.1, from coordinate 6,496 downwards.
GAAAAAAAGAAGAGGAAGGCAGAGTATAAAACTCCAAGAATTGTGACAAGTTTAGAATGATATACTTGTAAGGGAAGAAAGAGAGCCTAATTTGGCATCAGCATCACTGAACATATACAAATACTTCCACGGAGGAAGAGAGCACATGGAGGCAAAAGTCAAGGCAAAAGTGGATCAAAGGAATGAGACTTAACACCCAGTTCTTTCACAGAAAAGTAAGGGAAAACAATATACAAGGAATATGGGAGATGGAAATGATGATGCGGAACAGGTCAAAGAACACTTCAGAATTCATTTTCAGAAACGATTCACAGACCAAACATACAAAAGACCGACACTGGAAGAACTAAACATGAAGCAGATTTCTCTAACAATCATCTCTCATACTCACAGATAGGTTACAGAACAAGAAATTCGGTTGGAAATGGTACAAGGCTTGAATGAACAAGAATTTTGACATCCTGGCAAATGAGGTCTTATCCCATACATTTACTCACTAATTTTCTACTTAATTAAATACACAAGTGAAAACAACGTCATTTTGACTTAAATGTACAAATATTTAAAAAATGACATTTTGAAACAAATAGTAAGTACGTTTAGCATTTTTGTATCCCATAATAGCGGACTAGTTTTATGGAATTTTTGAATGTGCTATGAGGCAGGCCCTTTATATACAAATGCAAATACTGGATTTTATCTTTGATTTAATGCAATTTGATTAACAAAAAATAGTGGTGCTTCTGATATTCCGTGGTTGAAAAAAATGTTGAAGAAGCTCTCGATTTTGAATCAAAAAATCTGAAGCTATTGATGTGTGACAACAAAGTCTGAAGCCATTGAAGAGTACCAAGCTGCTTACATATTTGTTCAGCTGGTAAATGAAACTGGATAAGTTTTTGTCTGAATGAAATACTTGGAAAGAATGTGCTCAGAGAAAAAAGAGATGATCTCATTCCCAAGCAGTGGCGGATCCTGGAGGTCTGATTAGGCGATGTGTTTCACATAAGGTGCAGATTTTAGAAGTATCTAGGTCTAAACAGGGAGTGCGGGAAGTGCATGTCCAAGAAAAAAAAATTATACACCCCCACACCCCCAAGCCTCCGCCACTATTCCCAAGTAATCAACTAACACAGACATTTCATAACCCTTTCTGAACAAAGGTGGAGGTTCCCTATAACTGCTGCCGGCGAAGTTCCTCTCTTCATGTTCCAACTCGTTACAATATGCAAAGGTGGGTTATTGGAATTGGAGGTACAAGAACAAGCATGCTAGACGGTTAATCATGTTTCAACGGAGCAATCTCAATATAAATGTCAAATTCCTAACCGTGAAAGAGGAGTTTGCATAATAGTTCTGAGTGTGATAATTACATGAATTCAAATTCCCTCAACGACATGAATACATCACATATGCCTCGGCAAATGTAATTTACCTATCTCGGTAGACTATTGCAATAAGACATTGAATTTGACCATTTTCATAGGCTTGTCCAGTGAAGTTTACCCTGTTATTATCAAAAAAATGTCAAATCCCAAACTGTACTACCACAAGCAGGAATATATTCTATTCCTCCAACCATCTTATCTGTAATTAAAACCAATTTCCCTCATCAATCAGCTTCATATGATATTATTACATAGATTTCGAGTTGCAAAATTTTGTTCTGCAAGGATCCAAACCGCCCAACTGGGACACATATAAAGACAATATTATAAGGCTGACTAAAGATGCACCCAACAAAAGGGTTATAGAGAAAATATTTGCTTATTGTGGAAAGAAACAACAACAAATGAAATAGCTGCTTAAATGCCGCTCGAGTCCCTTCCGAAAATGAAACGCCTTCCCCAGTCTGATATAACCAACGCTCTTGTTCGCCAACTGACTAGCTTGCTGAAAGCAGAGAGAGTGATTGATCATGTTAGAAACCCAAAAGCAACTGGGTCGGCCCAACACCCGGGGTCTCGAGCCCGTGAAGAAGAAGCGAGCCTGGCCTTGATACATTACGTTCGGGTCTCGTGTGGGTGGGTGCGCGTGTGGAGGTGAATTTGGTAGAAACATGGATATCCTCGTCAAAACCCTGCCAATGAGTAACCCACTATATCCTTATTTAAAACTCTCTCTACCCACTTTCGTAACCGGTGTGGGAGAGAATTCTAACACATTAATGGATCGATCGTATAAGAAACAAAGATCAATTTATGTTACAAGATTTTTTTTCTAGCGAAAGCACACCTTGCGTAGACAGAGTACCAGAGCCATTGTGAGCTGCGACCAATTGAAACCCAATCTCCAGGAAGCTGGGCAGCTGTTTGCTCTCCTCCCAAAGGAGCAAATTGTCCTAAATGTTTGTACCTTTCAACATATCGTGCAGAGTAAATAAGAAAGCTTGAATGTCCGCCTTATTCCCCCAAACAGACACCTTTGTTCACAAGTGTGTTCATATGCAAAGTACCAAGAAAAGGACATTAACATTTCCCATAAGGGCTTTGGAGAAGCAAGCTCAGTTTTATACCTGAAAGGCCGGAACCGATGATGTCCTTCGCCCCTGAAACGCAAAGGCCCTTCTGGTTTTTTCTCACATTGTTCCATGCGGTTAAAGCAGTCAGCAAGGTAAGAACCTTGCTGTGCGGCAACCTGCAGTGCCAAATTAAAGCTTTCATTAAGATCAATGAAGCACGGAAAAAAACAAAAGAGAAATGACACTATTTAAAGTACGATTAAACCTGTGCGGTCGCGGGAAGGTTCTTCATTTGAGAATCCACCTGAGAAAGAGCACCTTTGAACTCAACGAGATTCACTTCAACTAATTCATCTGCAGTGCCACCTTTTGAATCTTTCAGTAGATCAATCAGACTATTCAGATTTTTGTTTTTCAAATAGAGTGCAACTTGCGGATATCTTTCACATATGTCATCAAGCACTTCTTGAAATTCCTTGACAGTAAGTGTTCCAGAGTTATCTTTGTCTGCTTTTTGAAATATTGCCCAAAGGTCTTCCTTGAAATTCGCACAATGATGTTTTTAGAATTAAGTGAACTCAGTATGAAACAAGAGATCATTTAAGATTGATTACCATGACTTTGCGTTGGTTAATTGTCGCGCAATCGCCTAATGCATATACACTATCAGAACCTTCTACTCTCAGCCACTCATCGGTTGCAAGTGCACGTCTGTTACCCTGGGATGCAAAGACCAAGATTTTCAGAAAACACCAAAATTTCAGTTGGAACCAAGTCAGGATCTGACAAAGAAAAACTAAAAAAGTAATACGATTAAGATCATCGACGCAGCTTAATATGCCTCTGCAAGATTACCTGACCAATCTGCTTCATGAAATCGGCAATAATAGGACGAGTTCCAATGCCGGTTGACCAGACAACCATGCCATATGGCGTAGTGGATACTCCCCCACCATTCTTAACCTCTTTAACTGAAATATCTTTATCCGATACTTTGACAACCATTGCCCCAGTTTTCACGTTGATTCCATCTCTCTGGAATTTCTCTTCAGCAAAGGCTGTAATTCTTTTGTCGAACCTGCACCAAAACTCTTGTAAGAACATCGTAGATGATAGGGATCCAAAAATAAGGTTGTTTCTTCCATGGATTCAAAATGTCATGTTCTAAATAAGAGAGTTTGTATATTTTCCTCTTCTGATTGTCTACACTGTTAATTTAATCCGCATATCTACCAAGCAACTGCAAAGCGAACAGCATTATGGAAAATGTAAAGCATTAGAATAACGAAGGCTGTAACTAGAAGAACAACTTCAAAATGGTGATGGGCATGTTTCTTTGGTCAAATAAAAGCTTGCAATGCATTATATTTAACAACATGACGAACTTACATATTTAAGATATGATCGGTAGCTTCAAGAAGTGTTATCTTAACTGCCTCTTTAACCTTGGGGTATAATCTGACAAGATCTTCATTTACATAATCGTGAAGCTCTGCAGCAAACTCAACACCTGTTGGACCTCCACCAACAATGACAAAATGAAGAATTTCCTCTCTCTCTTTATCGCTAAGTGTAGGCAAAGATGCCCTTTCAAAACAATCAATGACAGTCCTACGGATCTTCTGAGCATCTTCTATTTCCTTCAGGACAACAATTACATGAAACTTAGCAAAAAGAATAATAGTAAAGATGTGTCAGAGCTTTCATTCCAATAACCCTGTGGTATCAAAGTCGCCGTCTTTTAGCCATACGTGCATTCAAATCTAAAAGTGTCTTATAGCCCTATCTATGCAGCCGGGAGTTCTGCAACGTAGATGAGAATTCTGATGTTTAAGAGAAACTTTGGACCTCCCTTCAGGAAATGGCAATTCTCTGCCACACCAGGGATGTTAAATGTATTTGATCGGGCACCAACAGCAATAACAAGATAGTCATAATCAACAACAATTACTTCATCCTCATTGACGGACAGGCTAGATCGACAATACACTTTCTTATTTTCTCTGTCGATGTTGAAGCATTCTGCTTCAGTGTACTGAACATCTACATTTTTCTGCCAAAAAGAGAAGACAACAAAGCATCAAAGGTTGCTGAAATGTCCAAATGAATATATATCAATTAACCATTCAAAAAGCAAGCTCGGAAGATCAAGCTTCATATGATCAAAATTTATGATGAAGAGCAATGTTAAGCCAACGATGATAGCAGCTATTTCTTTTTCTCATGCAAAAGCAAATGCAGGAACATTGTATCCAATCGTCAAGCATAGAGTGGGACAAAAAAATAAATGTTTGAAGATGAAAGGTAGCGGATGCCCACACGGTCTCTTTGAGCACAACATTTAACCTACAGTGGATTCGAGCGATTACCTTTTTGACTATATTGCGGATAGGCTCAACAATGCTGCGAGGTTCCACAGTGCCACACGTCACACTTGGTAGCAGAGGTGTGAATGCAAAATAGTTGCGTGGTGATATCACCTGAACCTCATAAGTTGGATTTTTCAGATTTTTCAAGAAACTTGTGCCAGCCCAGCCAGTTCCAAGTACAACCACCTTCTTTTTTCTGCTATCCTCCCCTGTTATATTGATAGTATTCACTCCATCCTCACCTTTAGCATCACAAAACGCCACAAGAGATCCACCGCTGCCATTTAGAGCTAGATCAGTAATTGGAACAAATTTACCACATCATTTTATAAAATCTGTTCTTGTCACTCTAAAATATGTTTAGCAATGCTAGATCAATATAACTGATATGAAATTTTCTAAACAAACAACTAAGGAAGGATTTATATCTACAAGGTGAGTTTCTGACCTATTTCCTTCGTAATCAAACAATAAGAGCTTAAATCTAGAGTTAACCAGCAAATACAATACAATTACAAAGAACGAAGAATCACTACCAATCTGGCTAGATCATCCTAAGCAAGAAGAACTGGAATTGATCTCTTCCCATCAAACTTGAAAGGAAACAGCCTCGGATAAGATTAAGAACAGTAACTCCGAGAATAACGGTTAATAAACTATCCGTACTCTGCTGGCTACAACTAAAACCAGATCGATGTACATGGGTATTTAGAAAATTCACCAAATTACACATTCAGATAAAACGGACGCCTCTTCCATCTTAAGAAATGGGGAAAACCTACCTGACGGTAGAAATGATCAGCAGTTTGGCAAACCGAGGACTTCCACGAAAATTCCTATATATTCTCTGAAACGCGGACATTTCCACAATCTCGTCACTTCAACTGGAAATTAGCTCAAACAGAAAGGCAGCGTGAGCAAAACATGCTGGTGCATCACAGAGAAAGGAAGCAAGAAAATCACCTTTTTGAGCTGAGAGAATTCGATGGTCAAAATTGGTCCTGGGTGATCCCGATTTGAACATCTAAAAAGGAGATCAAAGTCTAAATAGAGGAGCTGCAGGAGAACGTCGTAGCCCGCGAAGTAGATGAGCTGTTGCCCTCCCGCCGGGTCCCGAAGATTCCCACCAACTTCCGTCACAAGAAGAATCTGAACACGTGTATCTCTAAGGTCTGCGTTGTGACGCTCATGGGGCCCACTAGAACTGGACATTTTGAAAACTCTCGTTAGGGCTGTCCAACCGGTCTACCGGTATCGGTCCACCGCAGGACCGGTATCGGTACCGATTAATATGCGGTACTGATATTGGGTACCGGTACCGTGCCGGTACAGGGCCGGTACCAGTACCTAATCGGTACCGGTCTCCCGGTACTCGAGGAGTTTAGACCGGTACCGAAGGCGTAGCCGGTACCGGTACGGCACCGGTACCGACAGTATGTGACCAATTTCGCCAATTTTACCACATACTGTCGGTATCGGTACTAGTCGGTACCGGTACCCTACCGGTACCGGTACTAGTCGGTACCGGTACCCTACCGGTACCGACAGTATGTTCAAAGTGGCAAATTTGGTACATATTTTGTTGAGTGTTTGTGCCCTGTAAGTAACCCTGTTACGAATACGAAATCAACGAACGAATCAACGAAGTTACGATACGATATCAACG
>JAOYMZ010032891.1:0-16339 GCA_025802335.1 Pinguicula primuliflora | reverse complement strand
TTTTCTTTCACGTGGCCAACTTTCCGCCACTTTAGACCTTTTGTGTAGAAGCATTAAAAGCTTCACATGGCCGACAGGTTCATCTTAGTGAATGGGACGAGCTTTCTCTCAACTTTTTTCTACTCTCGGCTACGCTACTCATCGAAGATGATAACCTTAATTTGAATCATTCGTGATGGATGTACTTGGCTTACGTGGCTCGAACACGGGATAATGTAAGATTCTTTTCTTTTCCTATCGTATGTCAATGGTTTGATGGGAGATGTTTTAGCTGCAATGACCCCCCCCCCCCACACACACACACCATTTGTCCCCATTTGAAAAATTAATTTTTATTTTTCAAAATAATTGTTGTTAGTGGGATTCAATCCCTACTTCTTCTCCTCCCTCACACATTTCACAACTTGACTACATTGCGTTTTGATAATATTAATTTAACTTTTTGATATAACCCATAAATATTACAATATAGTATTATTTATGTTTTTTGAAAATTAATATTATGCTGGTTTCGTTGCCAAAAAATTAAAACTCTATCCTATAAATTCAAAAGACTAAATGCTATAAATTTTAAACTTTATAAATACTAAAATCTAAAATTTTAGTAAATTAATATAAAAGCGGCTTCGTCGTCGAAAATTTAAAATCTTATCCTATAAACCTTAAAGGCAAAATGCTATAAATTTTACACTTTATAAACCTTAAACTTTAAAAATATTATTATATTAATTTTTTTAAAATTAATTTACCGTTGAAAAATTTAAAACTTTATTTTATAAACTTCAAAAATTAAATGTTATGCACCCTAAAATATATAAATAATAAATGTTATAAATTTATGTTCTAAAAATATTATTAATATTTTTTTAGTGTTAAATTTATTTAATATTAATTTTAAAAACATTAAAAAACAATTAATTATAATAAATAAATTTGGTCACATACCTTGTCGAATAAATGGTGGACAGGGGCCAAATATCTTTATTTTTACCTGCATCCTTTGTTATCTGATGCAATTTCGCCATATTTGAGACTTGAGTTGAATTAGTCGCTGGTCGGGTAGATAAGCACTATAATAGAAGTTTAGAATTTGGTACAACTACTCCGGCGCCGTCGGTCAGCAACAAATGAACTATTTTGACGGCGGACGTGGTGCTGATCCGTTGGTTGTTCCAACTGATTGTCCTCGAACTAGCCACGTCGTTCATCCACTCCACGCAGAAACGTTATTGGATACGGCGCACCGTCCAGTAACCTGGAAGAAAACTTTTTTTGGGGGTAAGGTACCAGGAAGTAACGCAAACCTTATCTTGCTTTTGCCTCCTCTACGAGCCGGAGAAAAGATATAAAATCCGTAAAGTAAATAAATACACACTTTTAATTAGAGCTGTAAATGAACAGAATTATTTACGAACAAGCTAGAGCCCGTTATTGTGTTCGCGAACAGACTTTTTTGGGATAAATGAGTAGTTTTTATTCATTTGTATTTACATATGTATTTATTTACGGTCACACCTCTTTTTGTACTCAAGTGCTACATACAATATATATAGTTACTACACCATTCCACCGGTCCAATTTAGAAGCTCAATCGGAGATTGGTCCTTAAGAGCAACCAACTCCTCAATTGCACCTGTTCCATAACTTTGTGAGCATCCGGAATTTCTTGTCTGAAGACTACCGCGTTCCGCAGTTTTCAAACTTCCCAGATCATATATTGCCAAATAATCGGCCACACCTTCCATACTGTTCGATGTATTGCCGGATGTTGCTCTAGATTCACCAATTCTCCCCAGTTTGTTGCCAGCGACAGGCTAGCCAATCGAAGCATCTTCTCCAGGCATCCTGTGTGATCGAGCAAGATAGCAGTAAGTGTTCTACCGTCTCGTGTTCAACTTGACATAATGGGCACTACAAGCTGATTGATCTCACTCCCTGTCGCAGGAGATTTTCCGTAGTAGGGATTCTGTTGTGAAGGGCTTTCCACGCAAACCCAGCTATTTTCGCAGGCACAAATCTTCTCCAAACTTTAGCTGGTAAGCAGTTTTCAATATTTGAGACTTCCTCCTCCATAATCTTCATATACTACTGCGAAGTTGGATACTTATCCATGTTTCCCATTTTCCAAATCCATCTATCTTGGTCAGTTGTTGGAGGTGGAGCTTCTTGTAGGATATCCAGAAGTTTTTCAAACTCCATCAGTTCCTCCAGGTTACATTGACGATGCCACAACCAAGCCCAATTCCTGGCCTGTTCTGGACTCCCCTTTTCCGTTATCAAGGCTTCCTTGTCGCATTCAGGTATAGCTTTGGAAATTTCTGCGCAAAATTTTGTTCATCCATCCAATTGTCTAGCCAGAATCTTGTGTCTGCACCATTGCTTACTTTATGCATTGTCATTTTCGCAAATCATTCACTGTTTAACACATGTTTGCATATGTCTCTCCACCACATAGAGTGATTAGGTCGTGTTTGCTTCCTGGCTGCCATATAGAGATCTTATGACTTGTTTCCATAAACCTGCATCATCACTTATCAATCGAAAGCCCCATTTTCTCAATAGTGATAAGTTGAACTGGCTTAGAGATTTAATACTTAATCCCCCTCTTTCCTTAGGCAGACACACAGTTTTCTAAGATATCCACCTAATCTTTTTTGCTCCTTCAGCATTTTCATCCCACAAGAACTTTGATATAATTCCAGTCATTTGCTTTAATATCCCCTCCGGAGCTTTATAAACCGAGTAGTAGAGTGGTATGAATGTTAAAACTGATTTAATGAGTGTGATCCTTCCTCCAAATGATATATACTTCTTCTCCCACCCCATAAGTTTCCTCTTCAACACATCTAACACTTTGTCCCACGTTCTGCTCAGCCTTGGGTTTGTCCCAATTTTCACACCCAAGTACTCAAAAGGCAAGCTTCCTAGCTGACATCTCTGAATAGGTCTTTGCTTAGCTTTCGTCCGCATCTCCAGATTCAAAGTATATAACTTACTTTTATGGTAATTCACTTTCAGTCCGAATATCAGTTCAAAAACTTTCAGTATCCTCTTGATTGTCACAATATCCTCATCAGAACCATCTCCGAATAAGATTTGCTGATGAGTGATCCTGATTTCCTCATTCCCAACTTTGTAGCCATTTAGACTCCCAGAATCAGCTGCTTTAGTTATTAATAGGTGTAGCCCTTCAGCGGCCACAGCAAACAAGAGTGGAGATATAGAGTCTCCTTGTCTAAGTCCACGGCCCATTTTAAACTCACCACACGAACTCCCATTGACTAACACTCCCATTCGCGAACAGGCTTAACGAGCTCGAGCTTGTTCGCGAGCCTTTAATGAGTCGTTCGCGAGCCTGTTTGTGAGCTGTTCGTTCGTGAGTCGCTCGCGAGTCGCGAACAGGCTCGAACACAGAGTTCGACTCGTTAAGCTCGCAAACCGAACTCCAAAACTGCTTGTTCGTTCGAGCTCGATTCATTTATAATCCTACTTTTACCAACAATTTTCCGCTTCATTGTCCGAAAAATTCAAAGTTGCGGCGAGACAAAGGGTCAGTTTTTGCTTGCATGATTTCTCTGTCCACTGTCCGTCTTGACCCACAACTTTTTCTGAAAATGGACTTTTCAAGACTCACGATAACGCCAAAACTAGCCCGTTTAATGAGAGAAAAATAACCCCTTCAGAGTTCAGCGAACCTGACATGAAGTATCATGGAACTATCCCATCACATGCAAAAAACAAACCTGCAAGCACCTCCTCCTCTGTACTACACAGAAAATTAAGATATGTATTGCTATATATATACACACGCAGAGCATTCTCAAATAAGCGTTACGCGAACACGCACTCACATGGAATCATGGAAACGAAAGATGATCTCCAACCCCAAACCATCTGGAAGATTCAAGGAGAATGCACCCTGCAAGAAGCACCCCAAACACAAGCAATCCCCAGGAGTTTGCTCCGTCTGCCTCAATGAAAAGCTGTCGAGATTAGCAAATTTCGGCAGCTCTTCATCTGCCAAGTCTACGCATACTTGTGCAGCTACATCTACAACTTCTTCTTCTACTTCCTCTATCTCGTCATTATCTTCTTCGAATGATTCCTCTTGTTCGTCCCCACCGGTGAGGTACTGTTTGGAAGGTAGCAAATTAACGAGAGTTTTCAAGAACCCTGGTGGAAACATGTTCAACAAGAGTAGATCCACGGCGGCATGCGGGTACCGAAGAAAGAAAGAGGAGGCGGAACCAGGGAAAAGGATTGATGGAGCAGGAGCAGCAGCAGCAGCTCGATTTTGGTCAAAAATACTTCCGACAACAACAAAAAGATTGATGCTGTCGGCGCACTCTAAATCTACAAGAGAAAGGGCTAGAATTGATGAGTCGGTTTAATCCTCACTTTTTTCTTCATTCAGTCACTCGATTCTTTTTTTCCAACTAGTGATACTGATACATACATGTGTAGACATAGCATAGCATAGATCATAATCACGAGATCGAAGAATTGAAGCACTAGAACTCGTACTGGTTTTAGACTTTATGCTTTGTACGCATACATACACATAACTTGTCAACCAATTGTATATATGAAAGCCAAAGGACCATTTTACTTTTTCTCCTGGTAAAATAAGGCTTGATGATGATCTTCAAACCTGAAAATTCAGAAGTGGAAATTTGGGAATGCAGTTGTTTGCTGGGTGTACTTTTCTGGGTTATTTCAAGGAAGATGTTTGATTGGAATAGGTCAAAAGATGGACGCTTTCTCGTAATGCTCTTGTTGTGATGTGAAGAGGTTGGCCGCGGAATAATATAACTTTGATTAACACGGCAGGGCAGGCCCACCAATTATCTCTGTTTCAAGTCGTTTGAAAGGATAGAGGCTTCGCACAACAGGAGCGGCCAAAAGGATTTTTTTTCTTCTCTTTTTAGCAAAATTCCTGGCAGCTTCTGCAGATTTTTTTTAAAATTAAAATTCATTCGTTGATTTTGAAAGGAATTACACGTTAATGATAAAATAAATTTGGAAGTCCTTAAAGTTTGTACAAGATTAATAGTTTGAGTCCTATGAACTAGGGGCTATCAAGACCCATACAAATTACATAAATTACATAGGTTATCAAATTGTTCAAGAGTTTGCTTTTTTTTTTTGAAAATTCAAATTATATATATATATAGGGGGCGTTCATGGTACATGAAGTTATACATGACTTTATACATTCTTTTTCAATTCCGGCCACTAGCATCGTCTGTTGACAGAATTAGTCACATTGTGTACTAATATAACTTCATGTACCATGAACGTCCCTCATATATATAAATTTACTTACAATCTAATTAGAGGACTAAATTCTCTTCCACTTTTTTTTCCATCTACATTCTTCCTTTTCATGGTTTCGCCGATTGTCCTCTCCAGATTTGCCCTAGAGCTCCATCAGAGTTGGAATCGGATCCAACATCCTGTATTTGTGGGAGTTCTTGTATAACCTGCAAGAAATTTGATGGAAGATGATAAAATTGCATTTTACCTGACTGGTTCTTCTTCTTCAATATTTGCAACCTGGTTCTTGGGTATTGTGTCCAATTGAAGCATGACAGATATCTCTGGTGGTAGATTCATGGAGTTATAATCGTGATGGCCCTGCTTGCTTCCCACTTTGCAAGTTGTCGAGCTAATCTATTAGCCTTCTTATGACAAAGCTTTGGTTCCTCCATATTGAGCTGGTGTATTAGATGCTTTGTAGTGTCAATTTGTTCTTATATGCTCCATCTTGTTGTAGTTCCATCTAGGGCGTTCATCAAGGCTGGCGATGAAATTTCCAGCTGCATCTGAGTAGGTTCTTCTGCAGTAATGTATTCCATGGACTGCACCATAGCATATGCTTATGCCATTATGTGATTTTGGCTGTTTAATCTCCAGCAGATTGCTTCCTTGAGTTGGCCAGTCGAGTCTCTGATCGCTAGTCCACCCCCTGCCAAACCTGTATTAATGTAGTAAGAGCCATAGATGTTAGCTTTTACCGTACCAGTGCTAGGGGTTGTCCAGTGTTTGAGTGCTCTTGTTGCTGCTGGTTTGATGTGCAAAGCTATCCCCAGGATTGCTAGTCTTTCGCCCTCCGAGATAGTTGCTGAACAAGCAGTTATTGTACCACCCATTATCTGCTTCAATAGTGCCAGAGTTTCCTCTATGATCTGCTCTCCTGTGTATCAGCTGCCCTTATACCTGTATCTGCAACGAAATTTCCAGATGCACCAGAGTATTAATGATCTTATTAACTTCCTTACCTAAAGTATAACTATGCCTCCTCTAGAGTTTGTCCACTTATGGAGTCTATCTTCCAGTGACAGGTGTAGCACTGCTATTCCTAGGATGAGTTCGAAAAAGTTCCAAACTAGATTCGCTGTTACCCTTTCTGAGAATAGATGGTTGGCCGATTCCTATTGTTGATTATGCGTACAACAGGAGCATATTAAGGCAATATTTATGCCTTTAACCACCAAATCTACTCCAACTATGCCATGTTCCACTTTCCAGGAGTGGAAACTGATCTTGAGTGGGATACTGCTATCCCAATAATCCTTGAATCTGGTTATTTATTGTGCTTTATGTCTGAATAGATTCCATGCTGAGTTTGTTGTAAATTTCCCGTGAATTTCAGGCTCCCAGATTGGGATGTCTTCCCCCTCATGTAATGGAATCCGAGTAATGTGTTCCACCAATGCAGCAAAGTTTGGCAGAAGCTCTATCAAAGCAGCCTTATTCCATGTATGGAAAAAGACAAAGATCTCAAAGTATCGAAAATGCTATACATCATCTCCTTACACACTTCCACACCACCTTTCTCTCAGATTTATGCACGGTGCCCCCCTCCCACACCAACATGTGTGCATGCTCATTAATTGAGGTGTGAAGGTGTGTGTGAAAAAGGATGTAGTGTATATCATTTCCCCTCAAAGTACACTTAAATATTACATTTCCATCAACATCCTCCCAAGTTTTCATGTCAAGACTGACAATCATGTATAATACTTGGCATGTCTGAAGGATACAGAACAACATTGAAATCGCATTAAGTGGGTGTTTGTAAATTCCATAGAAAAGCATCTTTTGGCTTTTGGCGGTTGAAAAGTCAGTTTGGAGTGCTTGCAAATTTTGCTTTTATGGTTTGACTTTTGTGGTAGAGAAGTCAAAAAAAGCCTAAAAGTCAGAAGCATCTCTGGGGTTGCTTTTGGAGTGCTTTTCGTGGTAACATTTTTGCAAATATTTAAAATATTAAATTTAAAACCTTTTTACCCTCTTAAACAATAAAATATTTCCTAACTATTGTCATTTGTTAAATTTATGTTACAAAAGTGACTTTTAAATTAATAATATGCAAACACTCTATTTTGACTTTTGTTGTAGACAAACATATTTTGGAAACATTTTCAATTTTTTAATGGATATTCTTTTTTCAGCTTCTAAAAAACTACTTCTACATAAGCACAAGAACTTACAAACACCTCCTAAGTATCTTGTACAACAACATCCAAGCAAAGAGACCGTAGCGAATTCTATTACTCCACTAGGTCACTACACTGAAATTTCTTACATTGAAATTGAATGAATAATCTCATTCTATAGAATTGTGGGAAAAATATGGCAGCAGCCAGCAGGCATAATTATCTCCAAACGTATCACATGATGTCTGTGTAATTAAGAAACAGACTCCCACAGTTGCACAGTAAAAAATAGCTTTTCCCAGTCAAGAAAGACGTTTTGTACCAGAAAGAGGTCCAATAGGTGGGCGAAAGCCACTTTTGCAAAAGTGTTTTAGCATGCTTCCGGTGGTTGGGACTGTGCCAAAGAGATGATCGGTTGCGATTGATGTTAGGTCAAGCCTCGGGTGATCTGAGCGAAAGAACATCTTAAACTCGTGTAAGTGGTGTGAAGAGATAGGTCGAGCGAAGGTCCTGATGCAGTGTTGCTGCTTGGCTAACCCTTATTTGTAACGGTCTTACCATCGAGATGCAACTATTTACTACTCGGGATCTAGTGGCCCTAAACTATTAGTTGCAAACACTTAGTTGCTCTTGTCTCGACTTGGCTTGCTTCAACAGGAAGGGTGAACTTTCAAGTTGAATGAGATGTGCTAGACCAAGGCTTCCCTCAGCCACTGAACAATAGACTTGAGACAGATAGCTTTATTTTCCTTTGTCTTTCCCGGAGACGGAACTTTCTTATTCAACTATGGAAGTTAGCGAAGAAAAGAAAGCTCAACACGTCTTATTTACAATGAATATTTTTCCTGCATTAGTATATCAACTGATTTTTTTTGGGCAAGCGTATATCAACTGATTAGATATGAAGATGTAGCAAAATCCCCCATTGAGTTAAGAATCCATCTTTTTTCTGCCTCAATTGACACTTGTAAGAGGCCGGGCTTAGCTCCTAAAGATATACGGATTAACTGGGATAAATGCTCGTCACAACTCATTCAATATCTTTATTGCCTTATCCTGCTAACAGCCTATGAGGCTGAGTTTGGTATCTAGGATTGTTAGGATTTGTTGGGGGATTTCGGGGTTGTCCTTGTTAACAATCCGTTTGGTATCCGAGTTTTTTAAAATGATCTGCCTGGGATTTATTGTTCGGACAGGGACAACTGCGGGGCTACTCGTGAAATTTAATCCTTATTGTGAGGAGGGTTGACAGACTCCTTCAGTTACCCGCTCACATGAAATGACTACTATACCCCTTACCGAATCGAATTAAACAAACACTTCATATTATCTTCATTTCATCTCCCGATATTCTTCTCTGCACAGAAAGAATCTTCATCCCAAAATGGAACCAGGAAAGCAGAAACACATTGCAAATCCTTACCCCACTTCTCCGCTTTCGATCCCCCCGTTATCTTCAATCTTCAGAGACGTTTCCAATTGCAACTCATTTCAGAAATCCGAGTTTTATTCTTCTCCTCGATTCTTCACCGCCTCGAAGATTAAACCATTACTTTCTTATTCACGCAGAGTTCAGGTTTGAAGTCAAAAGGGTTTGCAGCAGTATTTGGGTCAACTACAGAAACACCCTTTGAGAACCAAGGTCTCAGCTCTCTCAATTACCCAATCTTTTATTTGGTTCCGCCTGATTACTCCATTTGTTTGTTTTATTTCCCCAAAACTGTTTGCTTTATGGGAGAAGGAAAGGTGGGGATTTAGGTACCACTGGTGATTGGTTTTGTGAATCAAGTCGCTAGATCTTTTATTACTTTGTTGTGAAGTATTGAATTTATTGTGCTTATGCTTGTTTGTAGGTAATCACATCAGGTTTTTTATCTGCCCTGGTTAGACATTTGATATGCTTAATTTCCTTGGCTAGACATTTGATATACTTAATTTCCCTGGTTAGACATTTGATATACTTAATTTCACTGTTTAGACATTTGATATGCTTATTTTCCCTGGTTAGACATTTGATATGCTTAATTTCCTATCTCAGGACATTGATGAAGGACGGCTGAAAATGAGGGCAAGCTGTCCAGTGGTAAGTGATGTTGGAATGAAGGAGAAAGCATTGAGAATTCTTATGTGCTACAACCCAATTTGGCTTCGAATTGGCTTATATGTGATTTTAGGGGGTGAGTCCCTATTGCCAAATGGCAATGAAAGTTCCAAGCAGGAAAATGCATTCTTAAGGACTGTTCTCGATAAGCGGTTTCTTGCACATCATGGTCTAACTAGTTTGTATTGTTTTGTTGCGACTGTGTTGCTACTAGTTTGTATTGGTTTGTAGCGACTGTGATGCTTGTAGTTTGTATTGTTTCGTTGCGATTGTGTTGCTGCTGTGTTCAGTGAAGTTACTGAAGTTGGTTTTCCTGTTTATGCGATTCTGCGTTTCCTAAACGATGTTGATTGTGTTCTTCATCTTACTCACGATTTTGTAAAGTGCTAACAAGGTAAGGACAAAATGATAAAAATTACAAATTATGTCTGAAACCCTAGTTTAATTCCTCTAAATAGCTGCGATACCGAACAGGCAGTTAAAGTATTTTCTCTTGAGACTTCATTGTTACCGAACAGGATTGCTAAGGGATTCCCACGGTTTGTATTGTTTCATTGTGATTGTGTTGCTGTTGTCTTCGATACCAAACCCAGCCTGAATGTGCGCTTGTTGGAAATCATCTTCAACTCTCAAAAGCTGCCTAGTGTGCTGATTTGAGAACAATTTCGTTCGCTTCTTTTCGCTCCAAGGGTTAGGTTCAAGGGTCCGTCTAGCTTGTAAACTCGCTCCGGCTAATGCTATTGCCACCTCCTCCTCTGCCCCACAGCATGAGTTTGAGGGTTCGGTAGCGGAGGAAGAAGTGACACAAGTCAGCGCAATTACATAGCACCTAGGACTTCGTCCTAGGCCTTTGGGAGATGCGATTGGATGCTGGCATGACGACTAGGTGAAAGGCAAAAGGAACAAGTTTCATATCTTCCGTGGCTTTCTCACCTTTATTTGGTGATTCCCCGAGCCTCTTTGAATTATCGGATCAATGAAGGACAAGATGGCATGTGTGATCTATAGAGCTCGTCTATACCGTAGGAAATATACCCACGAAAACAACACGAAACCCACGTGTTGTTGTATAGTTTGCCACTAGTTGGACCCACACTTTGACAGCAGCCCATCACATCCAACCACCTCATTTTCGTCCGGTTTTGGTGTCTCAGTTTTTGTCCGATTTAGAATTTCTCTGATCTATATAGTAGTAACCCCTTCATACATACCTTCCCAACGATTAGTGTAGTGAGATAGTGACTTGACTTCCCCAGTTAAACCATCTGGGTCTTGTACTCTCTTTCCTGCTTGTCAAGTCTTTTTTTTTCCTCTTCATCAACAAGTCAAAACAAAAGAACAGGCCTTTTTTCAGTCTATTTCTTGGAAAAGGATTGAATAGCCTCCAACGGCATAACTGCAAAAGGAAGGCTTTGAGCAAAGATTAAGAGAACCGAAGATGCGGAGAATAGGCTATGTATGAAAGTCTTGGTTTTCAAATGTGATCAGACCAGGGCATGGGGATTCTCTCTTATTCCATCCATGGGGAACAGAGCCCACTGTGATCGATCAGATAAAGGCCAGATTCCTGCTTGATAATGATACAGTCCGAGCCGGAGAGGAAGCATTTCAATTGGCAAGAGATAGATGAGATGGAAAAAAGCACTTTAAACCCCATTTCTCTCAATTTGAATCCAAGGGAGCAGAAAGAACAGGCCTGGAGCGTTAGCTTCAAGTGGACCTCTCCAATAGCACTGCAACTCTAGGGTCAACACTTACCACGGTAACAGTAACTTAAAGAAATTGATTGAACTGTAAAATCTTCCATTGAAAGATAGGAAAAAAGGGAGACTACTTGAAAATCTTTCAAACGAGCTTCTTTTTCATTACGAATAGTTATTCCCTCCAATTGGAGTCTCAAACCGAAGAGAAAGAAACTTGCGCTGCTGGCTTCTGGAGGGTTAACTAATGGCATTGGAATTAAAAAACCTGCCTTGAGAAAAAAGTGCCTCTTGCCTTGGGAAAGACGGAACATCTGGAATGCCACTATCGGGAAGATAAGAAAAATAGACTCCACCTGAAATTCACACACCCTTTGATGGATGGAACTGACATCACATAAAGTACCTTGCACAGCAACATCCAGGCAAAGAGACCGTGGCGAATTCTATTACTCCACCAACTCACAGCACTGAAAACTCTTTACATTGAAATTGAATGAATAATCTCATTCTATAGAATTGTGGGAAAAATATGGCAGCAGCCATCAACAGCAGGCACAATTATCTCCAAACGTATCACATGAAGTCTGCCTAATCACATCTTGGAATATCTACTCAATCCGACTTTATTGATGAGTCGGAGTGGGGTTGGTGCCGTGCCTGCCAAGCAGTGGAGTAAGCTGTAACTGCTGAGCCTGTCATGGAGACACAGTGCTTGAGGAGGTTAAAGCTCTTCGAGGTCGTAACCCACAAAGTCCAAAAGAATCCGATCCAACCTGAGATTTAGGTATTGACGTGGATCAGGAAACCCCTTGAAATGGAGAGAGTCGTATGTATGCAGTAAAACAAGTTGTTCTTAACTCTAAATAGAATAACTGATGGCGGAAGGGAGATCGAATTACCTGAAACGATGAGAGCAGCTATAACTGTCGAAATGGTTGCCATGGAGATGATGAATGTGGCTATTGATAAAGCGCCAACATATATGGCTGCAACACATGCAAAGAATAAAGCCAAGAATCCTCCAGCTGCTGCTAAAGATATGATAAGAGAAATGATTATAGCGTTGAAGGTCGCCAGGAGAAAGAAGAGCAGGAAGATTGAAAGCCCACACAATGCCAGCAGGGTTATGGTACCAACCTGCAGTGACCATAATCATTCAGAAAAGATACATAGGAACATATCAAATCTAAACCATGGATGAAAACCAACAACGAGTTATAGTGACATGAAAAAAAAAGTTACAGTGACAAACATACAACCATGATGAGACATAGATCCCAAGTAAACCTAAGTACCCAGCGGGGGAATACACAACTTTCCACCAACAGTCCAACATCAAAGAATCAAAGGAAAGAACATAAAGGGCAAAGGCTGCATATTTTGAGTGCATTTTACCAAGTATCCACGATCCACCGATACATCTGGAAACACAAGAGTTGGACTTGAACTACCAGCTAAATTCTCTAGAAACATTTCTCATGAAAAGAAACTTATAAACAGAAGCATTTATAACCTTGCAGTGATTGCTTCCCATTACACCTATTAATAATCTAAACATTTAAACTCTTGGTGGCACCTTCCTAGTTACCAGTTAACTGCATCTTCAAATCATACCATAAGCCAGTATCCAGTCAGACAGATCAAATAGGCTACCGGAAACTTCAGAAAACATAGACTTGCACAGACAAATTCTACGCACCGAAACAACGAGCAAGGCCCTAAAAGGGCTCCCGCGGCGAGCCCAGATGAGAATATGCTTTCCTGTATTCCTCGCTGCCTCGGGAAGCAGAGGCCCATTGACAGATAAGGAGGATTTAATCCTTCCAAAGAATGGTGTCGACGAATTCGAATCAGAGTCGATAACGCCACCGATCAAATTTTTCAGAACGGCTAAAAGGGTCATCTCTTGTGCCCCTTCTCTACGATTCTCTGGAATCTCCACATCCACGTCTCCATTGGGCTTCCCACCATCATCATCCGCCATTTTTACACCCTAAAGTGTGTGTTTGTGCGTGAAGAAAGAGTCGTTTTTTCGCTGTTTTACACGGTCGTGGTACGAAAATGAGATGAGACCCACTTTTTGGCATTCCTGCCCACCCCTTCATTTTCGGTCTTTTTTTGGCCGTTTAGTTTTGGGGTTTATTGAGTTTAGTCATAGGGTTTATTAGGTTTAATTCTTGGATTTAGGAGATAGGGTTTTAGATTTTTTCATCGGCGAAGCTGCCGTAATATTAATTCTAAAATTATAAATTTGTAGGATTCATACATTTTTACAATTTATACCACCAAAAAGGGCCGTTTGGGAGGGGGGTGCGCAGGTAGTATCCCCAAAGGGAGGTGTCGCATATCACTACTCGTCGTGGTAGTAGCGTCGGTTATCGAGCCTTAGAGAATGTGAACTCAACATCTGTCGACGAATAATACTA
Source organism: Pinguicula primuliflora (assembly GCA_025802335.1). NCBI lineage: Eukaryota > Viridiplantae > Streptophyta > Magnoliopsida > Lamiales > Lentibulariaceae > Pinguicula > Pinguicula primuliflora. Next base: position 2,670 of record JAOYMZ010032891.1, on the reverse strand, counting down.
CTTGTACCCTCAACTTTGACATACTTTCATAAACCCTTTTATGTGGCAACCATCACAATCACACATTAAAAAATGAGTGTGGTTGTGTGTGTGGTTATGATGGGTGCCACATAAGGTGGTTTATGAAGTGTGTCAAAATTGAGGGTAAATGTAGCATTGCTCTCTCTCGAGATTTACCCGTAAAAGAGTTCCTCTCACAAATTTACCTCTCGTTGTTCATTTGGCTCATTCCCGTCCCGGAATAATTGGATAAATAACATCCGTAATAATTCTATTTTGAAATCTAACCCCCTACTTCATTTTTGATTTATTTTTATTATTCTTTTATTTTAAAGGCATTAAAAAAAAGAAAATAAATAAAATACTAAACAATCTTAATACGTTCTAATCTAGTCAATAGTCGAAAGACTTTTCACTAACCAATCTCCGTCGAAAGGAAAATCTTCTGGTAAAATTAAAAACCTGGACCCTTCAATCGAAAATCTCGACTGGATTCCTTCAACATGTCGATCGATAAATCCTCAAACGTGGACGTGGACTTTGCTCGAATAATTATCACTATCGTACGCTCACACGGTATCGCCGGAGGACTTTTTACTTTATTTAATTATCTCTGATTGTGAAAAATTTAGAGTTTAAAAGTTTAAACTATGGATGCCGTCGTCGTCGGATTTTTCACTTACCCATCTCCGTCGAAAGGACAACCTTCCGAATTGAACAAGATGTCCCTTCAACCTCGACTCGGATCGTCTTCAATATATCGTTATAGTGGGGATAAATTAGACAACCAACTGTCCGTCTGGCGAGAGTTGCTCAAATACGCATGCGGACGACTTAAGTCATCGAGTGTATCACGACTGTCGGTATCATGACTGTACTATCGGTATCACGACTGTCGGCATCACGGCTGTCGGCTTCACGGCTGTCGACGTCGTGGCTGTTGGCATCGCGGCTATCGGCGTCGCGGCTATCGACATCGCAACTGTCAGCATCACGACTGTCAATATCACAACTGTCAGTTCAGTCTTGATAACCTTGACGCCACTAAGAACTTGCCTTTGACGATGTCGGATGATGTCGTTCGCCTCGGATATCGCCAACCATGATGCCGAAGCAGTCGAAGAAAACCTTCATGAATGACTCGACCCGTCAATCTCGTTCAATTGTGGTGAACCCAATGGGAATTGATTGTCGTCCTTCCCTTCCCGTTCCAATCCATCCCATCAAATCAGAATAAGAAACGACGCACAGAGATGCTTCATTACCATTGTTTTATAATACATCATATCAATATCGTCAATTTTATTATTAATAATCAATTATATCGATCAATGTTGACAGTTAGTTACAACTTTATCCCGTTTTAATTAATAAATAAATTATTGCACTTTTGAATTTATACGTAACGTCAGAGTCTCGACTACGGTGAGAAGAACGAATGCACTATCCGAGGTGTATGTGTGTGTGTTCTTTTAATCCAGACTTAATTAAGATTTTATACAGAAATAATTATTTTAAATAATACTCATATATCTATTATGATAATCCTTTATACAAAAATAAATTACAAAAATAAATATTGCTGTAAACGATCAAGCCATATCCTGGGGTCACGGTCGGGTCGACTGAAGCGTGTTAGTCCCAATCCAAACTTTCTCTTCGGAACTAAAATATTTACTGTGGAACAACTTTATTCTAGAAGACACACCAGCACCACTTCTACCGTGTAGTCGATCGCCTAGAGATGCCGTTTGATGGAGATTCATGTTCAGCAAATCTTGTGGATGACCTTAAGATGACAGAGAAGAAATAAGTTTCCTTCCAATGTCGAACTGCATCTCATATCTATTACGAACGGGAAACCTATCCTATGAGCATGTAGACGACGAGAAATTGGTACTTTGCAGCGTGTAAAGTCCATTAGGGACAGTTCACTTTATCCCGGAAGACACACCAGCACTACTTCATTGGTAAACAAATCGTTTGGAGGGTGGGGGGTATAATTGGTACAAGGCTGCTGGTTTATCTTCCGGGATAAAGATAACTGCACATAATAATATGGTATGCCTTATTCTAGTGAGGACGGAATCGGAGACGAAGGAAGCGTCGTTGGCAACCATGCTTACGAATGAGTGAAGGAGGAGTAATTTTCTTTGGTTGTTGTTGTGTATCTATTTATAGAGCAAAATCTTGAATGATCATCAATGTTCCAGCTGTTCTACAGAATTTGAATGAATTGGTCTGCTCATGGAAAGACATGCAGTGTATGAAAAGACTACACGAGCAGTCTATATGGAAAGACTACACGCACAGTATTTTATTATAAATACTTATTTGTTTAGATTAATAAGTATTCAAATAAACAAGTATTTGAGGTTTCGGATTTAGGGTAAGGGTCCGACTGAGATATTCGGGTTATCCGCAAATGCGTCGTTATTTTGTCGACTGATGAGTTATTTCCGACTTTGCTATTCGGGTATTTAATTATGGTTAAAGTCAAATGATCCCAAATTATACAAAAAATATAAAGTCAATAGGTTATAAATTAAATATTATTTCAAAATGATTCCATAACATCCCGGGGTCTCGGTCAGGTTACAAATTAAATATTGTTTCAGAATATAATCTATATATTGGGATATGAATCGCTCTGTTCATTGGAAAGACGCG
>JAOYMZ010032880.1:0-16341 GCA_025802335.1 Pinguicula primuliflora | reverse complement strand
CCCAACCGGCTGGGCGCCGCCTAGGCGGGCTGGGCGGCCCCAAAACGCCTTGGGACCGCCCAACGCTTTCTCGAACACTGGTTATTAGTAATTTATAATTGCCTGTATCTGAAGTCACAAATCCGAAATGAAAATGGTGTAACAATATATATTTAGTTAAATAAATACAGTTATCGACAAACAACCTTAAAATAAAAAATGTGAATATTAAATTCATTGTTATTAAGCCCGAAACTATAACCCTAAAATTAAATTTTAAATCTTAAACTCTAAACTATGAAACTTAAACATAACCCACACAAATTCATAAGACCCACTTGAACCACGACCCACTCAAGCCACCCCCAGTCCCACAACCCCACACACAACCCCAAACAAATCATTTGATTCAAATACTTAGAAACTATCTTGAGGAACTTAGCTACCGTATATGCTCAATTTAAATATAATAGAATGCATGATGAAATTCATTAAGAATGAAAAATGTTGCAGCTTCTCGTGAATGAAATAGTCCAACACAGAATGATAAATTTGTACCTTGAGTTTGTTTATTGTTGAAGAGATGGACGTGTTAACCCGAAGAATGAAGAAAGCATCCAAAATTGCCACGGATAAAATGGTAGCATAATCACACCCGAAAATGGGTGACAACTCATAAGCCTTTGCTGCCTTTTCTTCCATGTGATAGCAATAGCTAATAGCGGCCTACAATTTTGCCATTGTTGGATGAGTATTTTTACTGAATTGTAAGTGCAGTAGCAAAGGAACCCATAAAAATGTTAACAATATGATACAATGTTTGTCCAAGCACAATAAGGTACGATCATCATGGAGCAACTGGAAATAAAAAAAGGTACCATGAGCAGTGAGCAATGACAATCAATTGATGTTTGGTTGCACTGCTGATGCTTTTTAACAAAACAAAACAAGCTACATGAAACTGATGTTTGGAAAGATTATACATTAGAAGGAAAATCGTAATATTCCGGCAAGGTCCGGCAACGAGTTAAGACTACTTAACTTATGGGGAAATATGAAACTAAATTAAACGGTGATAAAGTCGTTGGAATCGTGTCGGAATATGAGGATTTTCATCTCCAATGTATAAATTTTACAATTATGTGATCAATCTCGCAAACGGATGATATCACGCAAAAATTATTCACCCGGAGATAATACTGACCACCCAAATACGGACCAAGCGCTTTGTATAAATAATTATATAAAAACACAAATTATAATAATAAAAAATATGTTCAATTTTAACAAAACTTTTATTTGGGAATAGTGCAATTTTAACAGACTAAAATTTTCTTCTCTCATTTCCCCCCCTCATTTTCTCATTTTTTTGCAGCCCGTTTGTTCTTCTTCTCATCTTCTGCAAGTCGCGCAGAAGCCAGAACAGGAGCTTCCTTCTCCGTTCGACCGAATTTATTGCTTCCTTCGTTTGTATTGACACTTTCTTCCCGTTTATCATTTCGGCCGGACACTTTCTTCTCGTTTATCCCGTTTCGATCGAAAATCTTTGAAACGTATTGTTCAAACTATTGGGGATTTTTTCAATTACAGTTACTTTGGCTCTAATAGGGAGTAATTGAGATCAGTTATGGTGTTAATTTGAAGAAATTGAAATCATTGTAGTAATAATTTAGAAATTAGGGTTTCGATTTTTAGGGTGCATAATTTGGGAATTTTTTGTTATGTTTAACTGTGTTAATGTTATGTTATTTGTATTGTAAATGTTTGTTTGTGTTTGAAATTGGTTTGTGTTTTTTTTGTTGAGGATCTGTTGCTGATTTTTTTTGAATGGGAATCCTTTGGTGGTCTAGTTTGGATCAGTTCAGATTTCAGTTTGTTTAAATTTCGGTTTGGATGAGTTCAGATATCAATTTTTGTAAAACTGAAAGATCAGCTTTCTGTTTTTTTTTTTAAATTTGGAATCATTTAGTTTGTTAGATTTTTTAGTGGCCAACTCTTTTGCTTGTTACTTGTAGATTAATACTATGTCGTCATCTGTCAATGATGAAGACATGAGTGATGACATGGAGGAGAAAGAAGAGTGGATATGTCAACAATTATATGGCATTAGGAAAAGGAAAAAAAATCGATGGTATGGCTTGAGATGACTGAGATCGAGGATGGAGGTGTAACCAAGATACAATGCAATCATTATAAGACATGCTTACGAAAGATGTGTGGTGGTACAACCATCCATTTAACACGGTATCTTGCTTCTTGTTACGTGAAGAAGCAAACATTGAATGCTGGTACGTGATTGCAACAACAGATATTATCTTTTGGGTTTGCCAGTAGTACTGATGATACTAGTTCTATTGCCAACTTTGTATATAATCATGCTAAGGGAAGAGAACTAGCTGCTGACATGACTCGTGCATGGAGCATGTTGTGTTCAACAAGTTTTGTAAAGTCATTTCACCTTTTTATATGAAAATTGGAAGATATAAAGTGAAGCAAGAGTCAAAAAAAAAAGGAAGTTGAAAAATGATTTGGAGGGCATTAATAGAATTAATATCATCACTTATTAGTGGAAATCATGGCAAAAAATTCAATGCATCATGATGACTGAGCATTAGATTGACGTGGAGTCTTGGGTGTAAGTCGAGTTGCTGAAAGATGGAATCTTGCAAAGCAGGAAGATTGGAATTTTAAAAAAAAAAGACAAGCAAACTATTAGAATTTTCAAATGAATTTAATGTCATTGCATGAGAAACTTCCGGATATCGATATACTTGGCCTCCAGACACACATAATTTTTTTAATAAAAAAATTAATATAAAATGTATTATTTTGTTTTTAAAAAAAACAGAAAAAATATTTTGGTAATGGAGGTTAATAAATTTTAAAATTGAGATTTGCTTATATTTGTAATATCTAAATTTGTAGATTAAAGATTTGGAATTATTTATTTTATTATTTTTATTTTTTAGTAAAAATAAAAAAATTATTATTTTTGTTATCTAGGTTTTGTGTAGGTCGGGTCCGAATCAACCCTTACGTCTGCCGGGCAGGTCTAGGGCACTCACCCGTTTCGCTCCATTGCTTAGCATCAGACATGTCAATAAAATAAAGAACAATGTTACTTGGACTCTCAAAATGAACTCACTTTCATAACCTCTTATGTGGCAAACACCACAATCACATCTTTTTTTTTTGAGGTGAGTGTCTCTACGTAAACAATCTTCGTATCCCGTTGAGCATTGGAGGTATGATTGCTTACATTCTATCCTTCTCAAACCGTAAGGACGAGATTTATTGAATATATTTGGTTTGGTTTGGTTTGATTTGGGTTGGTTTGGGTTGGGTATAGTTGTGCTACATAAAACTTATAAAGTGTGTACATCTCCATTCCGGGTGGCTTTGAATTGAATGTTTTCCACACTTCCCAATGCAATGGTCCACCATCGGGATATGTTGGTTGCTAAGGCCACTGGAGCAGTTTCTCTCATGAATTGTTTTCCTGACTTATGACTTGTACTCCAGTCTGTGGAGATTGGATTTGATTGACAACTTATTTTATATAAATGGAAAATTTGGCCGGAAGTTTTTTTTTTCCATTTCTACTGTGTAGGGTGGATCCTGTGCTGTTGTATCTAGTCTTTCTTGATATGTGATTTAACGGTGATTAGACAGTATGAAAGAGATTTTTTTTTGGGTAAGCACAGTATGAAAGGAGATACTGCACTATACCGCCATCTGGAAATGTGCTTATGAACGTGTTATACGAGAAAGGTCCTCTATCATTTGTTATATATCTATCCCTCTCTCTCCCTCAGTCGAAATTATCTGATTCCCATTTCACCTCGTCGCCACCGCTTCGCAAGATCTTGACCAGGTAGTATCCTAGAGCGTGTTCCGACGCTTTGCAGATTTGAGCTGCGCAAACAAAAAGGCAGATAAACCAACATTAGAGCCAATTTCAGTAAAGATAAGGTTTCGATTCCATTATTTTTCCTGTTGATTCTTCTTTTTCCTGCAGATAAACCACAATCTTCTAGAAAAAACAAGGCTTGGAGCAAGTAATCCTGAACCGGACTCAACATATAGTCTGAGGGGTGTGAACAATTTCAATTAGTACCTAGTTTTTTTCTTTCTTCTTTTGTTTGGAAGTTCTGCTCACTTTGTCCTTGATTCATTACTGCGAATGCACAAGTACTTCAAGATATCCTGTTACCTGTATATGGATGTGAATTTTTCTCTTGTATTCTGCACTAACAGTATGAATGTATTGTCCACCAGGTCCCACTTAGCATGGTTACAGATGCAGCCTCCACCAAAGTTTCAGCTTACCTATCTGGGCCTACAACGCCCGGAAAGAATAATAACGCGGATCGTAGGCATGAGTTTGCTGTGAAAGAAACAAATGTAGATGAATCACCGGGAGGAAAAGATGGAGAAGGGAGCAAAATCAGGGGCGAAACAGTGAAGGAGTTTCATAGGTCATGGAAGTCATCGCAGGCCATTGATCAGTTATGTGATGAAGCCTTATCCACACGATTACAAGACAATCACAAGTCTGACAAGGGAGGCGCAGATGAGGTGGACTCAATCAGAACCCCGCAACAGAAGCCAAGAAGGAAAAAACATAGGCCAAAAGTTATAATCGATGCTCAACAAAAAAGAACACCTAAGAATGCAGATAAGGAGGCTACAGTCCTTCCGGGGCCAAAATCAGTAAAGAAATATGTTCGAAGAAAAGTACTCGATGATTCCTTTGTAGGGGGCAACATTCAAGATGATATAAATGAAAAGGCTTCTAGTTCTACAAGTATCCCATTACAGAAGCGAAGAAACTCCTGTAGAACATCTCTGAATTTCAACTTGGAGGACAAAGCAATACATGAAACCTCCTCGTACTTCCAACCTTCAAATGGTGATCAAACCTCCTGTAAGAGGAAGAGGACTGACCCTGCAACATCGAGCGTGGAGTCAACTGGATCTATTGTGTACAATCATATAAAACTTGACAGACACAGTTTGATGAATCAAGGCCCTGCTGGGGCTCAATCTGAAGTAACAGCTGTTCCAACGAATCAGGTAAAGATTAAAAGAAGATCCAAATGCTCTACTGGGCGACGGGATTCGGCTTCACTTGTAGAAGTTTTCAAACGGCCAGCACCTCCAGGCGTAAGTGCAACAATGACCAGAACTATGCAGGGTATTAACATTCTACATCCCCCGGATACTTGTATGGAAGCCCCTGTTACTGGTAAACCAACTTATGCTACTAACAATAGAACTTATCATATGAACATATTTCTGATGCATTTGCAGCATTGGGTGCAGGAAGACCACTGGCTCTTACATGGAAGCACGGGTCACATGTTGACTCCATCGCTGAGCAACGTGATAGACTAGATCAAAATGGAATGATCACAAATGCATCAGTTCAAAAGAAGAACACATTTCCGTCATACAGTGCACATGATCAAGAACAGCATGCCCTTGTTCCATTTCAAGGATCTGGAGCTGTTGTACCTTTTGATAGGTCGTTTGAACCCGTTAGAAGAAAACCACGGCCAAAAGTTGACCTTGACGATGAGACAACCAGAGTGTGGAAACTTCTGCTAGAGAATATAAACAGTGAAGGTATTGATGGAACAGATGAAGCAAAAGCAAAATGGTGGGAGGGAGAAAGAAGATTATTTGAAGGAAGAGCAAACTCATTCATTGCACGCATGCATCGTATACAAGGTATTTCCAGAGTTGTTAAATTGATCAACTATGTGATAGTAATGTCTGTCAATAATTTTGCAGAAGATCCCTTTCGCCTTTCCACTGGTAGTTGCATAGATAATAAAAGTGAACATGCTTTGTACATGTTTTTGTCAGGACTTGGATTAAAATATGATAAGATGAGACTCATATGCGATGCATAAACAATAAAATACAAGAACTTGTATATCACGTAATAACAAGTAGTGACAGTTGTTTTGCAGGGCAACTTTCTGTCTTTGTTGTGAGTTGTGACATAACCTCATTTAAGCAAATGCTGCATGAGCCTATCGTATATCATGGCATACCATGTTCTGGACCTAAATTTCTATGCCAAGAAACCAGTGGATAAAACTGTATTATGATGATAAAGATGGCATCCAACACATACCGTAGCCTAAGGACTTCAATGCTCCCCGTGTCCAGATGTGCCTCTAGCACAATATCTAGCTGTCACATTATTCAAAAATTCTTAACCCGAAATATGTGGTGATGTTCTCTACAGGAGACCGACGATTTTCCCCTTGGAAGGGATCAGTTGTTGACTCAGTTGTTGGGGTGTTCCTCACACAGAACGTTTCAGATCACCTTTCAAGGTTGGTTGGAATTCTTGACCTCGCTAAACTGGTACACTTTCCTTAGCTTTTATGTCCTAAGATAAGCAACTTCAGTATACCCATTGACTCTTGCAGCTCAGCGTTCATGTCACTTGCTGCACAATTCCCGGTGTTAAATACAACCAAGATTCCAACAGACGAATTGCATGAAGTGGGAAGGGGTGAGGAACTTAGCAATGCTGAAATTAGTAGATTGTCCTCGGAATCTTCGGGACATAACAGTATAGCCAAAACTCAATCACAAAGCCTTAGGGATGCTACGGGCAGTAGCAGCCACATGGATTCAGATCCAAAGGTAGCGTACTCAAATAAGAGAAATGCTAATTATCAACATGGGATGGCAGTTGATGGGCTTCGAGCGAAAAGTAGAACAAGAAAATCGAAGGAGAACCATGTCAATTGGGATGATTTACGAAAACAGGCACTTGCTGAAGGAAAAAGAAAGAGAACAGACAGTCAAAATGACTCAGTTGATTGGGATGCTGTGAGATGTGCAGATGTCCATGAGATTGCAGATGCCATCAAAGAAAGGGGAATGAACAATGTTCTAGCACGGAGAATCAAGGTTCTGACCAGACATTTGTAGCAAAAGGAATCTAGAGTATTTAAGTTTAACATACAACCTCAACAGCTGAGAACTGCTTATAAATGTACAGAGCTTTCATCGTGAACAAGTGATCATTTGAACTGATTTTGCAGGACTTCCTCAACCGTCTTGTACAAGACCACGGTAGCATCGATCTGGAATGGCTTCGAGATATTCCACCAGATAAGGCGAAGTAATTGTATAGCTTCTTTTTTTAAATAGTGCCCACGAATAATAAAAGCATAAAGTTACATGCTCATTTTTCCATTTCCAGAGATTATCTCCTGAGCATCAGGGGTCTAGGCTTGAAGAGTGTCGAGTGTGTTCGACTTTTGACTCTTCATCACCTTGCCTTTCCTGTAAGATTGTTATTGCTTACACATTGAAATACACCTCGAGAAAATTGACTGATAATTTTACATGCATCACTTGAAAAGGTCGACACTAATGTGGGTCGTATAGTAGTAAGATTAGGCTGGGTACCTCTTCAGTTGCCCGAATCGCTTCAGCTGCACCTACTGGAACTGTGAGTTCTTCACACAGTACTTTCTGCAGTAGTAAGGCACCAGACATATTAACTTGTATTTTATTTTTTCATGCAGATACCCCGTATTGCAGTCTGTTCAGAAATATCTATGGCCGAGGCTCTGCAAGCTAGATCAAAGAACACTGTAAATTACTTACTTTATAGTAGCATCTTGTGTTCCATGCATTTTATGATAAGAGAGCACTTGATGATTTGATATCTTTTTAATCACAGATATGAGTTACATTATCAGATGATCACCTTTGGAAAGGTATGATTCTCTTTTGTTTTTTCTTGATCCAAGATGACAATGGCAATTGTGTAAAACAGAAATTTAATGACCATATTTTACCTTGTAAGGTATTTTGCACAAAGAGCAAACCGAATTGCAATGCATGTCCAATGAGGGCAGAATGCAGGCATTTTGCGAGCGCATTTGCAAGGTTAGCAAACCATGCATTAAGTTTTTGAATATATGTATATTTTTTGAATATTTATATAGTATTGGTGGTGTGGAAGATATTTTTTTACTTTAATTTCCTAAAGATATAAAAGGTCTAGTTTGTGACAGAAAATAGGAGGAAATGACCTTAACTCTGGTATATTTCAAAACCTCCTTCGAATTTATGATACGAATATCCGAAGAGGCTAAAGATCCTTCATTTATATGTATATTTATATGTATTTATATGTTAGTCCTTTTATATTATTGTAATTGTTTATATGTCCTTAGTAGTTTGCCTATATATATGGCTTGTGTAACATTAGAAAAGGGAATCCAGGAGATGAAATAGGTAGTGGTTTTAGAGTTCCTGTCCTCGTCCCTACTTGCCGGTCTTCGGGATTGTAACAATTTACCACTGTGGAATGAGCAGTGGTTCATGTTTCCAAAAAATGGTATCTGATAACAAATCTGCTTGCAGCTCAAAACTTGCCCTCCCAGCACCAGAGGGGAAAAGAGAAACGCGTGCAACATATGATCAAAGGCTTATGGGGAGTACGAATACCTTTCAGTTGTCTTTGACTAAAGCTAATCAACTCTATCATCAACTTGGAGCAAGCAATTCCCAACCTATAATCGAAGAACCACACACTCCTAAGCCCATTATTGAAATGCCAGGGACACCAGAACCACAGACTCCAGATACCATTATTGAATTGCCAGAGACACCAGAAACAGCCAATCAAGTTCTAGAATGTGACATTGAGGACTTTTTTCGTGAAAATCCTGATGATATGGACGAGTTCAGTTACAATGTGCAGGAGATTCTTCAGCGAAATGCAGAATTTCAGGAAGCTGACATGTCAAAGGCCTTAGTAGCTTTGACTTCTGAAGCCGCTTCTATTCCTGTGCCTAAACTTAAAAATGTCGGCCGGCTCAGAACAGAGCATCAAGTGTAAGGATTTGATTTATTTTCACAAGATATTCGGGTTACACAATGAACTAATGGTAAAAACATGTTCTGAGCATAGTTCTAATGGGATTCATTTTTTTACAGTTATGAGCTTCAAGATTCACACCCTCTATTAAAAGAGGTTGGCACTATACTGTAAAAAACAAAAACATTTATTCCTTGATGTCCCAGTCATATCCAGGCTAACTAAATTTTTTCTATATGCAGATGTACAAACGAGAATCTGATGATCCTTCCCCTTACCTACTTGCTATATGGAACCCAGGTATGAACAATGAAACAAACATAGGATTAGACAAACACCTGACTGCTGGCCCAAAAAAGGATATTAATGGTTTAATTCATTTGTATTAAAACAAACTATTTTCCCGAATCTTCTGCATCAGGTGAAAGTGGAAGTTCAGTTGAACCACCACAGGCGAAAAAGTTATGCTCCGATGAATCCTGTTCAGCATGCAATAGCATACGAGAAACAAACTCGCTGACCGTTAGAGGAACAATATTGGTATAGCTACTACTATCATTGCCGCTGTCTATATGCAAGATCACGAAATAAACAATCAGGACTACAAGTAAAGTTACTCATGGTGATCATTTCTTACAGATACCATGTAGAACAGTGATGAGAGGCCGCTTTCCGCTAAATGGCACATACTTTCAAGTAAATGAGGTAATAATAAGACCGACACTTGTACTGATAAAATAGCCTGCACCTGGTGAATTAATTAATAATTATAATTAATGATTTAAATATATATTTTTTGTTTTCACAGGTATTTTCGGACCATGAAAGTAGCCTATCCCCCATTGCTGTTCCACGAAAGTGGTTATGGAATTTGCCAAGGAGAACGGTTTTTTTTGGGACATCGATGCCAACTATTTTTAGAGGTAATGATAGATGTGGAAATTGATAAGGAGAAACGAATATCTAGTTTAGAAAATTAACATAGAAGCGTTCTTTCCTTTAGGTCTGACTAAAGAAGAAATTCAGGACTGCTTTTGGGGAGGTATGTGTGATGCTACTATTCTACGGTGAATATTTATGCTCATATACATCATGAAACATTGAAACAATAGCTGTCAACCTACCATTATAGGAAGAGTAGCTCCTTACTTCATCATAACCTTTCCCATATAAGGAATATGAATAAGAAAAATAGAGAGGCTAGCGCCAGTGCAGACCTAAGCCAGAAGCCGAAGTCCTTCTATGGGAGATGTAGCAGATTCAAATTAAAATACTTACACTTGGAGAATGCCAATAGCATAGAGAGAGCAGGGTAACAAGAAAGAAATTCCTGGCCCATATATTGCTTAGGAAATAGCAAGAAAGAAGCTAATGTTAATCGGTATTGAAGTAAAATTATTGAATCAAGTTATGGTAAATAATGCCAGCAGCAAAATAGATACTTGATCAAACAAATTCATTTCAGGGTACGGGCCATTGATCCCCGTAGACCCTTAGAACAATGGTTTAGCTCTAACTCATACGACCAATAATTGAACACTGATAAGGATACTGTAGTATTAATAGCTGCACATCGTCTATGTGCTTATTCCTTGATTTGTAAAATGGTGGTGTGACAGATTGTAATTTTTTTTAGCAAAGCCCAGATTGCAATTTTCTAGTATTAACTGAAAAAAAATGTACGCTCCTCTCATATTTTGGTATTCTTTTCATGCAGGCTTTGTCTGTGTCCGAGGATTTGAAAGGAAAACAGGAGCACCTCGTCCCCTACTTCCCAGATTCCACTCTCGAGTTACCAAGTACACTAAAAGTAAAGGGACGACTGATGAGACTGTCCCACAACAAGATGATGTTGTAAGGTATGTGAAATTCTAATCATAACGTGTGTAATAGATTTCACAAACTGGGCCGAATTGTTGGGTAAGAGGAAAACTTAATTGGGCAGCCCATAAACAATGTGTCAGGGCGCGAGAATTACGCTCTACAGGATGCATAACTCAACCAGGGGACTTAATCTGTCAGTACAGGGCTCCGAGTGAGTGATTACAGGAAGACTGCGGAAAAGCTGATCAAATCTACTCAACTGTTTCCTAAGTTCAGGGAGGTTAAATCTACTGTTTATAGTATGTGTAAAGCTCTCGTTTACCAGAAGTTCTATAAGAACAAGGTGTAATGGTAGGAAGAATTACTCAATGAAAACGTTATCTTCTCAGTCACACAATTGGGTTTGTTCTCCCCTTTACTTCTGAGTTCATTACAAACATTCACAAGCTTTACAATTAGGAGAATGAATGTACACAATACGAGACAGAAACCTATGAGGAAGGTTCGGACATGTGCAGATTATCTACTACATAGTCTTATCTTGTTACCTTACCCTACACATCACTCAGTTTCATGCCTATAAGATGCATTTAACCATAAGAGGTCAAAAGATCATTATGGTGTACCTATAAGTCTGTGTTCTCATGTATGCAGTTCATAACTCCCTTATGTGCCAACAATGGCATCCACACATTAAAAAATAATTGTGGCTGTATGTGTGGTTATTCTGATTGTCATGTGTTCATTTTTTTGAGGTTTCATATGTCATTGCTCTTTTTTTACAAAAGATGTGTTCATTTTTTTGAGGGTTCATATGTCATTGCTCTTTTTTTACAAAAGATGTCCAAAGATTAAGAAGAAAGGAACATTGAGAAGAACTCGAACCATGCATATATTCTTGACATAAGCGCATGTGCTGTCGTTTTTTTGCGGACAAGTCCACAAATATCCTGGAACTGGAACCATGCATATATTCTTGACATAAATGTATCACTAGAAATCCTCATTCAAATAACCTATATCTATATACAATTCAAATCAGCAGTTCAGCACCATGGTTCATACATGAGACAAAAAGGCAATAGCACTCAAGAGAAGAGTTATGAGTAGAAAAATATCCAACCAAAGCGAGCAAAACAAAAGGAAAACCAAATACTGTAACCCAAAACAGTTCTCCCAATTCCTCTCCCGTTCTTCTTTCTGCTTTCTCCATTAATGACATGGACAGCAGCAGCAGCCAGTCCACTGAATTCCTCCATATTGGCATAGCTTTTCCCTGCCATTAAACCTCCACTCTTTCCCACCGAGTTCGCAGACTTTCTCCCTCCTCCCACTTTCCACAACTCCTAGCACTCGTGTACTCCCGCGCTGGCGGCATCAGAGACTTCTCCGCCACAGGCGGCAGCGCCAAAGCGGGTTTCCTATTTTCCTTCCTCAGGAAAGCAGAGTAATCCGACACGAATTGGGCCTGAGACGAAGAGTGGCCTTCAGGCCTCTTTGGTGGAGTGGAGAAACTTATACCGAAATTCACTACCTTCTTCGTCGGAGTCAAATTCGACCGATTCTGAACTCTTTCGTCGGTGGGTTTCTCCTGCAGTGTAAGGTTCTTCGTCCTCAGCCTCCTCTCTCTGAGATCAGAGTACTCCCTAAATCTGTGACCCCTCTCGACAACGTAACTCTCCATCGTGAAGTCCGGAAGGTTGGGTTCCTTGGAATCCGTGTACTGAGAAAGAAGAAGCGATTTGGTATGTGTAGAGGTGAAGGGTGATGCCAGATATCCATAAAGATCCGCCGACATGGATGATGGAATTCGGGAAGCTTCGCACTTGGTAGTTTGTCGATTTGTAGAAGGAAACCCCTAACCACACATTTTATTTTTTTTAACCAAAGCAAATATATAAAGTAGGATATGGGCAAATTATTTTTGTGGAAACCTCCCTTAAAATAATAATAATAATAATAATAATAATAATAATAATAATAATAAACATAATAGAATACTAAAAAAAAGAGAAAATAAGCATAACTGAAATACCCACTTACTCCACCTATGCGCTACATACATACCGAAATAGATCGGTGCCTATTCAAATAACGATCAAACTAAATAACCAAATAACTATCAGTCTAGAGATCAATAAGCAAACAACTACAATACATAGTCTTATGTATCTTTAATCGTAATATGGCGTCTCCAACTCATCCTATTAGAGGTCATGTCCTCGGAGAGGTTTAATCCTACTAGATCTAACCGAATCTGCTCATCTCATGTTCTCTTAGGTCTCCCCCGTCCTCGTTGGCCCTCGACTTGTAATCGTTCGACTCTTTTGACTGGATCGTTCGAACTCCTTCTGCGTACATGTCCAAACCATCGCAACCTTTATTCTCTCAGTTTGGCACTTATAGATGTAACATCTAGTGTATCTTTAAATATCTCATTTGGGATCTTGTCTAATCTCGTACGACCACACATCCACCTTAGCATCCCCATCTCCGCCACTTCAAATTTCCGCACATATGAAAGATTTATAGCCCAACACTCTGACCCGTAGAGTATCGCCGGTCGTATAACCATTCTATAAAATTTTTCCTTTAACTTGAGTGAGACTTTTTTATCGCATGACACTCCAGTAGCCAATCGTCATTTCATCCATCCAATCTTAAGGCGATGGACAACGTCACCTTCCACACATCCATCCTTTTATATGATGGATCTTAGATATTTAAAACTATCTTTCGGTTGGAGGATCTAGTTTTCAATCATAACTTCCATACTACTTTCGTTCGTCTCATTTACAAAGTTGCATGCCATATACTTCGTCTTCGAGCGACTCAATCGGAGGCCCTTAGCCTCCAATGTCCCTCTTCAATGTTCCAACTTAGCATTGACCTCCTCATTCGTCTCCGCCATTAAGACAATATCGTCCGCAAACAACATACACTATGGTACTTCATCTTGCAAATCCTAAGAGAGTACATTCATAATTACTGCAAACAGAAACGGACTCAGTGCTGACCCCTGATGCAATCCTATATCCACTGAAAAATACTTTGTTTCTCCCAATAGAGTTCACACACTAGTCTTCGCACCCTCGTACAGATCTTGTATAGCCCTCACATACATTCATGAGACCTTCTTGTTTTTTATACATTCCCAAATAACCTCTTGTGGTATAGTGTCATATGCCTTCTCTAGGTCTATAAAGACTAAATGGAGATTCTGTTTATGTGCCCGGTATTTCTCCATTAGCCATCTGAGGAGATGAATTGCTTCCATCGTCGACCTTTCCGGCATGAAGCCAAATTGGTTCTCCTTCACTCGCACTTTACCCTAAAGTCTAAGTTCAATAACTCGCTCCCACAATTTCATAGTGTGGCTTAAGAGTTTAATACCCCGATAATTCTTGATGCCTGGGACTTTGATGGGTCATTCATCATTCTTCCCGTCAGTAGTGGTGAAGCTGGTTGGGCCTGCAGCGTGTGCGTTGGAAGGATTTCCTTTACGATATCGATAATTGTTTGATCTAAGTCCACGTGCGTGTCTAAGGAATTCTCGAACGACATGTTGAAGAACTCCAGTCGAGGTTTTCGATGAAGGGTTATGGATTTTTTAATTTTTGGAGAGTTTTCCTTTCGACGGAGATGGGTTAGTGAAAAGGTCTTCCGACGATTGACTTGATTAGAAGAAATTAAGACGGTTTAGTATTTTATTTCTTTTCTTCCTTTTTTTTAAAGATTTTTAAGTAAAAGAACAATAAAAATAAATCAAAAATGAAATAGGAAGTTACATTTCAAAATAAGATTTGCGCGAAGGTCACTTGTCCAATTATTCCAGAAAATTATCTTATGTTTTATTTTTTTATTTGTATATTTATATATAGTTATAACTTTACACACCTCATGCTAAGTAAATTCTTACAATTAGAAAAGTGATTCTTATAATCTAGGGATCACGAGATACGAAAGTATTTGAATTAACACTTCCTCAAGTTAAGTGGTGAACATTCAATATCTAATTTGGATAAAACATTATAAAATGATCGACTGGTAATATCTTTTGTCAAGATATATGCTAATTGATTTTTAGATCTTACAAATGAGAGAGTCATAATCTTCTATTCAAGCTTCTCCTTGATGAAGTGACGATCGATCTTAACATGCTTAGTCCAATCATGCTGAATTGGATTCTCAAATATGTGGATGGCTGCCCTGTTGTCACACATTAACGGACATGCATGTCTAGGTGGGAAACTAAGCTCAGTTATAAGCTTAACAAGTCATAGAACTTTTGTCACTCCTTTGACAATGCCCCTGAACTCTGTTTCGACACTCGATCTTACCACCAACTTTTGTTTTTTTGCTCTTCCGTGTGACTAGGTTACCTCTAATAAAGGTAAAGTATCTTGACGTAGACTGTCTATCCATGGGGCTTCCTGCTCAATCAGTTATGAGCATCAATGTAAGCCTCAATCTGTAAGTATCCATGTCTACTATACAGGATTCCGGTGTCAGGTGTTCCTTTCAGGTACCTCAGAATCTTCATGGCTACCTCCATGTGATCCTTCTGGGGATTGTGCATAAACTGATTGACAACTCCCACAGCATATGAAATATTCGGTCGTGTATGTGCCAGATAAAGCAACTTTCCAACTAGATGCGAGTATCTGCTTTTATGAACCGAATTAGCTCCCTCCACTATCTTCAGTCCATGATTGAGCGTCATAGGTGTGTTAGCTGGCTTGCAGTCCAAAAGTCTATTCTCACGAAGAAGATCCAGAATATAGTTCCGCTGAGATGTATAGATTCCATACTTAGAACGCATTACTTCAATACCAAGTAAGTACTTCAGTATCCCTAGATCCTTCTTCTCAAATTCTCGAAAAAGATTCATCCTCAACTCTTCAATCTCATCAACATCATCATCTGTAATGACCACATCATCAACATAGATAATAAGACATGTAATAACTTGGACTCAACGCTTCAGAAATAAAGTGTGATCGGAGTTACTCTAGAAGTATCCATATTTTTTCATAACAATAGTGAATCTTTCAAACCGGGCTCTAGGTGATTGCTTCAGATCGTATAGTGCTTTCTTCAGCCTGCACACTTTCTGAGAACGAAATCCAGATGAACATGATGTTTGGTGTAACATCCTTTTTTCAGAATAAAAATCACGCATTTTCTGGTTCATGAACTCCCCCCATTATCAGATCGAAGAATTTGAATTTTGATTTTAAACTGAGTAAAAATCATGCGGTAAAATTGAAAAAAAAATTCAAACACCTCAGATTATTACGGAGAAAATAAATCAATGTGAGCCTTGAGCAAACATCAATAAATAAGACGAAGTAATGAAATCCATGCGCCCAGCTGATGGTGCAGGACCCCAAATATCAGAGTGTACCAAGGAAAAAATATGAGGAACACAGATATTGGAAGGAGAAAATGAATGCCTATGACTCTTAACTGAAACACAAGTTTCACAGTTCAATGGAGTACTAGATGATTGAGGAAATAATCGTCGAAGATATTTGTGAGAAGGATGACTAATACGTCGGTACCACAACCAACTTTTGGATTGGGTTGACCCATGAGTCATATTAGCAAAACAAGAATGAATTAGCCAATCTACCTCTTTCTTGTTTAGATTCAAGATAGACACTTGAGAGTCT
>JAOYMZ010032869.1:0-16342 GCA_025802335.1 Pinguicula primuliflora | reverse complement strand
ACCCAAGGGCTAAAAACTATAAATTTTGGTCTAAATTTTCCAGAAATCGACCATATTTTGGCCAAACGGGGAGGGGGGTGCGTTGGGGTGTGCAGTTTGGGGGTACCTATAGCATTTCACGTTTAACTCTAGGTTTATTGGGTTTAGCCCTATGGTTTATTGGGTTTAATTCTTGGGTTTAGGGGATA
Source organism: Pinguicula primuliflora (assembly GCA_025802335.1). Taxonomy (NCBI): domain Eukaryota; kingdom Viridiplantae; phylum Streptophyta; class Magnoliopsida; order Lamiales; family Lentibulariaceae; genus Pinguicula; species Pinguicula primuliflora. The sequence goes on along the minus strand of JAOYMZ010032869.1, from coordinate 16,154 downwards.
GGGTTTTAGATTTTTTCGGCGGCGAAACGTCGTAATATTAATTCTAAAATTATAAATTTGTAGGATGTATATATTTTTACAATTTATACCACCAAAAAGGACCGTTTTGGAGGGGGTGCGCAGGTGGTGTCCCAAAGGGGAGTGCCGCATATCACAACTCAAATGGGGAATTTAAAGCCGCTTATAGGAAAACATTTTTTTCGGTTTAAATGTATTGACCTGATAAATGTGTAATTTTATATATAATATTTTTCTTGTGAAATATAGTGAAAATTTTGATTGTTTTTAAATTATAAATTTATCACTCTATTATAAAATTATAAAAAAAATAATGAATTCCGATTTTATCCTGAAAAATAATTATAAATAATATTTTTTATTTACAATTCATTTATCTTAGATTTTTTAATAATAATTTTTCCAATTTTTTTAATTGCATTCAAATACAAAAATAAATAATACTCGTCGATTATTAGGTTCTTACATTCCAAATTTAACATAAAATATGAATAACGTTAACTATGATAATGACAAATGAAAAATTAATTATTATTACTTTATTTTAAATTTTTTATTTTAATTAAAATGAAGGATAACGATGATCATCATCATCCTATATACAAATTTACTGACCCTAAATCTTCGCTGAAATTCGTTGGGAGGTCAATTGCGCAAAAATTGCTTTGTGCTTTCTGCGTTTCACAAATCACGCTCGTTGCAGGTATCTCGTCTTGGTATTGAGATAGCAGGAAGTCACGATTCAGGTTTTGATCTCGAACTCCAGTAGTCTTCTTTTGATTTGTTAAATTCACCCTCGTCAGTATCATGTTCTTCTACCATTGTTCGAATTCGTGCTAACTTTATGCCTTGTGGGAATCGTCGATGGAAAACGACGCATGGGAGCTAGAAATCACTTGTAAGCTTATGGTTGACAAATCCGGTTACTTGGTGTTCTTCACTTTCATCGGTGTATATTTAGTTCCTTTTCGATCTTCCTTCTTTCGAAGATCACTTTTTGGTTTGATTTATCTTGCAAACCAACTCTGGGATGTAGAACAGTTACTATTTATGAATCGATTAGTTTGTAGATAGGAGGAATGACTTATGGCTGTATCAGAGCAAGTTTAAAGGAACGCCAAAACTAGGATTTTTCCAAATATCATTAGGTAGGGCATGTTCTGGAAACTGCCATATCTGAAGCATGTGGCAATCTAACTTAATTGGGATCCGTCATCTTACCGACGAGAAGAACTCTTTAGTTGGCTAAAAAAACAGGAATATTAATAATCAAATCAAATCACAGGTAGTTGCAGGCTTGATTGGATTCTAGTAATCAAGAAACCTGCGGGAAGGATGAATATTCCTCCCCATCCTCCAATGAGGGGCGCGAGATCTACTCAAAAGTGAGTCCTGATAGGAATTGGATGCCTGCTGGTACTTCCAAGCCAATAGATGTCCATGGCTCAAACTTTATGGCCTTCTGCTGTAGGGTTCTGAACTGGTGGACCGAAGCTAACCATTTATGTGGCAGACAAACACACAAATATATATTACACATTTGAGTTAATCAGTCTTCAGCAATGGGCGCTGGGTGAGCACCCTACGCAAATGTCACCTAAGCACCCACATAGGCTGCTTATACGGTCGCATAGGATGCCTATGCTCTGGGCTTGACTGCTCATAAATTGTCAACGCTTTCTAGAACATTGGAGTTAATACAATGTGACCTGTTTTTTTTTAAATTTCCAACTTCTGATGCATCTACAAGGAAGAAACAATCAAAGTTTTACCAGATTCATATGAAGTTGACCAAATTACATAGTTGATTGAGATCATTAGCATAGCATAGGCATGGAGGTTCCCACTACACATTTCCTTTTGAATGGAAATTTATACTTCACAGCGAATATTCTTTTTAAGGGTCCATTTACATGAACTAGAATAGCTGCATCTCACTCCTCTTTCCTCAATGCGCAGAACAGTTGTCTTTCCTTCTTATTTACAAATTGTTCTACCTTTGAAATTGACTTTGGAAATCCTATTATACCGACGAACTTAGTGGGTAGCATCTATATCCAGCAGGAGGTTAACAGTGCAACTGAATCTACCCTTTTGAAGAGTTCTGCAGTCCATTAAACTAGTGCTTGTCCTTATGATATTCAATAAATTAGCATGTTCTATTCTAAGTAAATATATTCATGCCTTGTACCTTTATTTTTATGTGAAACTTCATGACTTCTGCTTATCTGTTGTCATGTCTTTTAGTTGAAAATTAATATAACAAAGTTGGCTAACCTATTAGTATAAATAGGAATTGTTTTGTTGATTTCTGAATTTGTGTAGTTTGTGAACTACTAAAATAACTACGTATTTGAATTTTTACCATTAACTTATTCTAGCCATTTCTATTAATACTGTTGCAGGAAGATGTTATAGTCTGGATTCTCCCCGTAAAATATTATCCTTGATGGAGTCAAGGACAAGTGAACGACCAGCATCTTCTGTGTCCCATCCTGTGGAGCAGCTTCCTCGTCCATTACTTCTAGAGAACACAGTTTCGTCGCAAGCAGAAGAGATTAAACGACTTGCAAGGGACAATCATATATTGGCATCTAGTCATCTGAAATTGATGCAAGATGTTGCTGCTGCACAGGGAGAAGCAGAGAAACTTCGAGAACATATCCGAAATATCCAAGTTGAAGGTGATCTAGAAGTACATATTTTGATGGACAACTATGCCAAAATGGAAGCCGATATTAGAGCTGGGGACACAATTAGGAAAGAACTTCAAGAGGCCCATAAAGAAGCCCAGAGCTTGGTGACAGCAAAAATGGAGTTGACTGCTAAAATCGAGCATGGTACAAAGGAATTGGAAAATGCACGTGCCGATGCTAAAAGGATTCCAGTTAAGCTTGCCGAGCTTGATAGCTTGAGGCAAGAACATCAAAGATTGCGGTAAAAGAAATATTCCTTTCACATCTGTTATTTAATTCTATGATCTGCCATATATTGCATGGGCCTGCTTGATTTGATCTTAAATACAGTGTACCTTTGTTCATATTCTTCCCTAATCCATTAATATTGTCGAGTCTTGATGGTTTGGGAATGTAGGAGGTACTTCAGCCTTTATTATTGTAATGTCTTTCATCCTACATGATGAGGGAGACAATTTTACTAAAATGTCCTAAGAATCGACTGAATCACCCGACATAGCTGTGTGAATAGAACTAAGAAAGAACCTTCTTATCTTATGATGTGAAACGAAGTACTTCGTCTACTTGGTAGTTATAGTTTCTTCGGCACTATCAATCAAACTTCATGATGGTGAAAGTGGGCGGTGTTCTCTTGATGACTTAAAACCAAAATGTGAGTTCTCTTTGGAACTCACATTTTATACTTGAAATTTTCTCATACGCATATTGATCTATTTAGTTCTTGGCTCTGAATCATGGCTCCGTGAAGTAATTTCTCTCTGCATTTCATGATTCATTTTCTTTACCATGGAATGATTTTTACTTTTGTAATTTGTGAGAACTGAGATGGCCTTAATTAATTTGTTGTTGTTCTTCCTGCTTTGGATCAAAAAGCAAGGCGTTTGAGTACGAAAAAGGTTTGAACACTGAGAAACTTGAGCAAATGAAGAACTTGGAGAAGGATCTGATTGGCATTGCTGGAGAAGTGGAAAGAGTGCAGGCCAGGGTTCAAGATGCTGAGCAGAGGGCTAATGGTATATGTTTATTCTTTTTCTCGTCAAGAAGCCTTTTTTCACATGTTTTACTCACGTCTCACCGAACCTCTGTATTTCCTAATAGGGCCAATTCTCTATAGCAGTACATATATGAACACAAATTATCAGTATCATCCTCCTGTTCAAGAAAACAGTGGTTATGTAGACAATTCCGCTGGACCTCATTTTCATGCCGTTGGTTGGCCTCCAATGGAAGGTGTGAATCCATCCGGTGGAGGTGGTAACGGACCGGCGATGGGCTCCCTTCCCATGAATGGTGGCCCATTTGTTACTGCTGCTCCGGTTGCTACTAACCCTGCTACAGATGGGTCAAACAATGTTACCTTCGCCGGAGTTTACCCTGCTACAGATGGGTCAAACAATGTTACCTTCGCCGGAGTTTAGATGTTATTGAGCCTCGATTTGATCATGTTATGCTTCAAGATGAGGCAATGAAGGGTGGGAATCACTTCACCTTTTCTTATTGTGTCTTATAGAAGGAAAAGTGGTATGATTAAGCTGCTAATGACCATTCATATCTTTTGCATAATTGTTTCTGTAAGTTTATATTTCTTTTACCCATTTATTATTTGCACGGTTATGCAGAAAGACACGAACTGTCTAAATATCGTTACCCATTAGGAAGTGCAGAATTGCCTGTGCAGCAGATAAAGAACCAATGCTTCTCAGTAAGAACCATTGTGGAACATCAGGGGAATAATGTTCTTAATTTTATATCCATGTATTCATCCATCTTTCACGTTATTTTAACTTTACAACTATCATGATTTGTAGTACCTTTGAATCTGTTACAACTTGAAGTGTATTGTTGTGATAACATTGCCGTTTGAAAAATATTGTTAATCATTGCATTATATAAACTAGTGCTTAAGCTATGGCTGAAGGAACAGGTAAGTAGAAATTAGACAAAAATTTAAATGGCTCCTTGTTTTCTCAAGATTTTGTCAAAGACTTTCTGAAAATTAAATCAGATCATATGGCTAATGAATCATGGGTGTCAAGATTTTGTTGAAGGATTAGTGACATTGTTTGTGACAATATTATGATTAAACGAGCAATGAACATAAATTCAACTTGATTCATTTCAATGAGCAATTATGTGGCAACCGTAGCATACTTATAAATAACATCAAACACATTTTTCATTGCACTCCACATATATAAAATAAGAGTAATAGTTTTGAAATGAAAACCCATCGAGTATCTCCCGCTCTAGCTAAACTTGTTACCTGATTCTTACCTTTTTCTAGTAGAAATTATCATTTTCCAACTTTTGAACAAGATCATCATAGTGCTTTTACAGTAGATCATCTTTTCTCCTGAAACTCCAACTATATTTACAGTCATAGCAACATAATAAAAAAATAGATCCACACATATTCTTTTTTTAGGTAGCAAAAATTACTAATTGAAGTTGGTGTGCAAAAACAGTGAATATAATATGTACATTTATTTTTCTCTAAAATCTTCGTTTTCAAACCATTAAGTTCACCGCGCATATTAGAAGCTTAATCATAACCTTACCCTCAGCCCTAACAATGATAATCTATGGTTTACAAAAAAAAACATCGATTGTATTTTTCAAAGAAAGTGAAGAAGTATCACTAATACGAACAACTCCAACAAAACGCCCAACCACTTCTCCACTATTACTCACAATTCTCAAAACCACTGACATTTGCTCTTTAATTGAAAATGTTTTGGGATTCATCAATCAAAAAGAGAATAGAACTTTTTTCCAATTTCATTAACAATAATTCTTCTCACCTCAGTATCACAAATATTAATAATTTCTTTTTGGATATTTGGAGCAATCAACTTATTACTTCTGCATTTAATTGGCATGCCAATCTAAAATTTCAAAAAATTACCTCTTGTATTGAATCAACGGACTCACAATGTCCATGGAAAGATAAAGCTTGCTTCAACAATAATCTAATCATATTTACAATTGCGATTAACCGGATTCGATAATTAATCTCTTCCTCATTACTTTTTTTAATAAACATATGATCCACACCACTTCTTTGATTTCTAAAGCAAGAATAATTATTGGCAGTACCATTATGTATGCAATGTAATCTTCCTTTGTGTTTTTTAAAATTTTCTAAGGTTTTATTCCATCACTGAAAAACCAGTGATAGTATAAACATTATCTTCATTCTTATGACATAATCCTTCGTCAAATAGAAAGCAAAGAAAATAGAAGGCGACATCAAGAGACTCACCATATTCTAGACAATCATGTTTCCTCAAACCATATCTCTTGAAATGCTCTTCTCGTGCCACTAAATTCATGTTGTGGAAAGTTACAACGTAGTTGCGTCGTACCTCTTGCAACATAATGTCTTCTTAGTTCATCTCTAAGTTTTATAATTTTTTTATTGGTTTGTGTTTTCCCGTATCACCAATAATCTCACTATCCGACAACACATAAATTATCAGAGGTCTTTTACTACTATCACCCTCATTCTCATTTTCAACAACACATCACTCATCCTCCAATTATATAAGGGTCTTCTCGAAAAAAAATAGTAATCTTTTTCATAATATAGCTGAAGGTCCGATCCCAACTGGACCGAACCGAACTGTGTTCCGGTTTAATTCGGGACATGCAATCCGGTTTGGAACCGGACCGTGAGCAACCGGTTTCAGGACCCATATACCCGATTCCACCCAGGTCAGGTATTTGGGTAAAAAATAAAAAATATTTAAAAAATAAGGTAAATTATATTAAAATTCTAAAAAATATTTTAAAAAACAGGAAAATTATTACAAACTACTTTGAAGTTGGGTAAAACTAAAATACAAATCAACTTTGTTCACCAACAAGATTTTCGGCTCTTCTATTGTTGTGCTCCCAATCTTGGATGCAAGATAAGACTTCCACCATTTCGGGTGTAAACCATGTTTTCCTATCAGTCACAATGAGTTGTGCAGTGCTAAATGCCGACTCCAATGATACGGAAGATGCTGGAGTGGTTAGCAAATCCCGAGCTAAAATTGGAAGCACTGGGAACTCCATCGATCAAGAATTCCACCATTTCAAAATATCAAAAGGCAACTTCCTGGGTCGAAATATAGGAGCTTGAAAGTATTGTTTTAGTTCGATTCCAAGTACCGTGGGTTGTGACAATTGTGACAGTTCTGCCTCGAAAGTCATCGCTTGATTCTCTAGACCCGGTCCTTTGCCATTTGGATCAAACGTGTCATTTTACGGTGGTTTGGTCTTGTCATCATCATCTTCAAGACTTGGATCCATCCTTTGACCTAACACTTGATCATAATTAAGGAATGCTAGTTGCAAAGTTAATTGAACTTCTTGATATTGATTCATATAATTCTTTCCCACAATCCTCCCAATGTGAGCAAGGCTCTTTGACAAGCCAATTAACTTTCTTGTAGGATCCAAAATCATAGTATAACAATACAAAGATGGAATATCTAACCAATATTGTTTGAATTTAGCAATCATAGGAAGAACAATAAAACCAAGATCTTCATCATTAAAGTTAGAATATAAATTTTTGGCAATTATACCAATATGGAGCTGCTTGCAAGTGATGAACAAGCTGCAAGTATTCCTGATGTGCTTCAGGACTAACTGGAGCCTCCCAGAGCCAGACCCAAGTCCAGGTACCGCCGTCATAGATTCCTTTGTCAGCTACCTTGCACTGCTTATCTCCAGTAGCGTGGTATAGATGAGGATAGATATAGGATAGTGGATATGCACCTAGCCATATGTCATGCCCAAATGAGATGCTTGCTCCATTGCCTAGTTTGTACTTAAATGCATCAGTGAACCAAGATTGCGTAGTAACAGATTTTTGTATGTCTTACCACTAGATAAAAGCTTGCTGATTTATTGCATCTCTTAGTTGCAATTGTCCGTAACTCCTTTGGACTATATCCTTCCATAAATGGTCCCCTTCAAGTAGCACTTTGCTTGGCAAGTTGCCAAGCAGTGCCAAGTTTGTCTGCAGCCATGTCCTTAGGATAGCATACTGCTGCCCATTTGATCCAGTTTATTTTCTTTCTACCTTCTCCTTTATCTCCCCATAGAAAACGTCGTTGCAGCTTAGTGATCCCCTGCAGCTCTGCCTTAGGAGCTTGGTATAACGAAAAATAATAGGTTGGAATACTAGTTAAGACAGCTTTCAAGAGACTAATCCTTCCTCCCAGGGATATATGCTTTCTCCTCCAACCCTCAAGCCTCCTCTGGACAACCTCCATTACTGGCTGCCATGAACAAACTCTTCTAGGATTAATCCTCATTTGGATCCCAAGATAAAGAAAGGGTATAATGTCTATCTGACAGTGCACTAAATGAGTTTGTCTGACTGCGAAATCATGCTCCAAGTTTAGGACAAAAAATCGACTTTTATGGTAGTTGCCATAGCTTGTTTGTTCTCCTTCATACTTCTCCATGGAACTTTTCTCCATTTATATCTGTTAGAAAACCGACCAGTCTCTCTCTGAACTCGGGCCTCGTGTACGCAGGTGCGCATGTGTGAGCTAATATAATTAAGAAGGTGGGCAACCCTCATTAAAGCCATAAGCCTATGGTAATTGATTGTAGCCCACAATCTTATTTATATTAGTATATTAAGACTTCTATAACGAATGTGTGACAAATTCTCTAAACCTATTTCAGGTTGATAAGTGAAACGAGCGGAGGGAGAATGGAACATTCGCCGGTCCCCTCTAATCTATCACCCTTGGAGACGTGATTGTTTCGTGCCTAATGATTGTCTTGGAGTCTTGCAGGTTTAATTAGTATAATAGACCGTTGATTGGAAATGTTGATTTATCTCCTTGAATGCTTCTTTTGATGCCTCATTTATATCCGTTTGGAATACGTGTTCGATGTCAATGTGGGATGATTTTTTCCGAAAACTGATAAATCTCACTCTAACATCCACTCCTAACTCATCCCTTTCCCAATAAGTGTTCTTGTGCTTAGTGGGCCCTACCACAAATCATGTGGGACACACCACATTTTTGGAAAGGGATGGGATAGGGGTAGGATTTTGGGAGTGGGAAAAATCGGGTTTGATTTTCTACCCCCATTAAATGTCTTCCTAATCGGTGTAATGCCCGAAATGTTAGACTTAATTTTTATGTAAACGGCGTGACATAAAGTGTATTTTTGTTAAACAAAGCGGTCGTTTTGTTGTACTTACTTAATTTCATATAAAAAATTATGTAAGTCTATCCTATTACTCGTGTCCCAACCTCATTAGATTCACCATTCTGTTTTGATCCTCCATTTGTGTTCCCTAAAGAAGTGCATAGCAAGTAAGTTCTTGTTCTTAGTTATTTATCAATCCGGTTAATTGCTATTCAATAACATATTATAAAATTATAAATAATTATTCTTTAATAACTTGAACAACACATTTTTAAAAATAATCAAAAGTGAAAAGCATAATAATCTCAGATCGAGTGTGTGGTGTGCTTCTATTGTATGAAAAAATAAAAAAGGACACCTATGAAAAAGTTAACTGTTTTAAAACTTCTCACCGGTGGGACCAACGTTTCCCCCCTAATATTCAAACTTACGACTTTTCGTAGCCAATCAAACAGCGCGTCAGCCATAACCGCGTTGCTTCGGGACCGTTTTTCCGTTTTTGGAATCCGCCTTTTATAACAAGTGACAAAATTCTCAGTTCTCACCATCTGCAGATTAATCTTGAAATCCTTCTCCAGACCGTAGATCCCTCAAGTTACAGATTCATATCCGAATTGAAAGAAAGAAAAAACCCATGGTGCGTTTCAGTAACAATTTAGTAGGTATTCTCAACATCCTCACCTTCGTTATCTCGATCCCGATCATTGCCGGCGGAATATGGCTGTCCAGGCAGGCGAACTCGGAGTGCGAGCGGTTTCTGGACAGGCCGGTCATCGCCCTGGGAGCGTTCATTCTCCTCGTGTCCATCGCCGGGATTATTGGGGCTTTCTGCAGGGTCCAGTGGCTGATGTGGATTTATCTGCTGGTGATGTTCCTATTGATTGTGTTGCTATTCTGCTTCACCATCTTCGCCTTTGTTGTCACGAGAAAGGGGTCGGGACAGACCGTTCCTGTGAGAGGGGTTAAAACGTATTCGAATTGGCTGCAGAAAAGGGTCAATGGGAACTGGGGGAAGATAAGGAGTTGTTTGGTGGCGGGAGAGGTTTGCCAGAGGCTTCTGGACGCCGGATCCACCCCTATCTATCAGTTTTACAAACAACACCTCTCCGACGTTCAGGTAAGGATATGGTATATAATCGTAATTCTGTCTGTATGGATCTGTGGGATGTTTTGCATTTGAATTCTGTTAAGAAACACTATTTTGTGCTCGAATTTCGTTTTTCTTCTTACGGGGAAGTCTGATTTTTACCGTTTTTGGGTGCAAGCATCGCCAGTGCTCTTAGTAGATTCACCGCTTGTATTGCTCTTCGTCGTGATTTGGTATTTTGGGGACGAAGTCTCCTATCTATGGCACCAGGCACTGCTTCCACACTACACTCTCACAACATTAAGGGTGTGGCCCACACAAAAACACACACCAACGTTGGTATGTGTTTCTGCCGTACTCTTGCGGTGCCGTGGTGCCGTATAGCGCGATCTCTAAATCTCTACTTGGGACGAAATTTTACATATGAAAACCATACGAAATGCATGTGAGCGGACATGATAAGCGCACTCAAAGTGTTGAACTCAGCATCCGGGGTATGATGCTTTCGTATGTAATTTTCGTCCGGTATAGATGGACTCTTTGTTGTGTTTCTTATCTCAAGAGCTTCTCTGCTATTCGTCATATTATCTTCTGCTACACTCATACACTCTTATATTCTATTCTGTTACATTCTCTAAGATTGATCTATTTCCCACTCCGAACCACAAGATTAACAGTTATTACTCTTTTTATTAGTCCGGATGCTGTAAGCCACCGACCAGCTGCAGTTTCCAGTACGTGAGCCCAACAAACTGGACTCAGACCCCAACATCAACATCCTCGGCAAATCCAGACTGCACTGCGTGGAGCAACGATCCTACCCAGTTGTGCTACAATTGCCAATCATGCAAGGATGGATTTCTCGAGAATATCAAGAGCGACTGGAAAAGGGTGGCTGTCATCAACATCATCTCCCTCGCCTTCCTCATCATCGTCTATTATGTTGGCTTCCGTGCTTTCAGAAACAACCGTGAGGACAATAATTCTTGGAAGCGGTATCCTTGAACATAGGGGGCTGACTGTGCCGGCAAGTGTGCATATTCAGTACTGATTTCTTGAACTTGTTTCTCTGCGTGGCTATTCGGTTGTCCAGGGATTGATGGCAGTCGTATACTTTGTTATAATTTGGGAACCCTGTACCGAGATATCTTCATTAGAGTAACTCTGTCACGAAGTCATCTAGTGACGTGGCACCAGTAGCAGACATCGTATACACTATCAAGACAAATGTGAAACAGGATTCGTGACGTGCTTCGACAAACTAGCCGTTGGAATCTTGAAGATGACCGTTGAAGAAAAGGACCGTTGCTATTAACTACGGTTATAAAACAGCCTCTTTTGTAATGTGACGATCACTGTTGTTGAATCTCTTAGTTTTCGTTGTAATTTTTACAAGTACTTTTAATTACAAGGATCTTAGTTCTGTCTTAGAAAGAGGCTTCCGTGTTCTTCCTTATCAGCAACCATTGCTCGAAAGAAGAACAAATCCCATTCCTCTGAGGTCGCTGATCAGATTCAGCACGACGTCGACCTTATTCAGGAGCAAATCGAAGTGACGGTGTGTTCTCATCCCGCGGATCGTGACAAAGTGGTATCAGAGCCACACGCCTCACACAACGATAACTCTTTGACGATGTCTTCTTCCGCCTAGTCGAGTTCACCTCTATGAAGCACGGATATGCTGGATTGGCCGCCGTACCTGTATCCAGTGCGTATCGGATACGAATATGCATCGGATACGCCCGATACGTATGAAAATACGTATCGGGACGTAGAAATTGCAGATACGTCCGGATACGAGCGAATCGCGCGTGTCTTCGGATTCGTCGTCCATGACGAGGAAGAAGTCGATGTCGTTGCAGCTCCGGCTCAGATCCACCATAAAAGGGTAGATCTTGCTGCTTCGTGGAGGGCGACGTACTCCACCACGACGAGGCGGTTCTTGGAGGCGCGGAGGGCAACGTCGAAGTCGTCGATGCTGTGGACTTGCTGGACCCTCTCATCTCGGCTCGCCTCCTCGACACCGGCGACGCCCGCCTTGGCGGAAACTGGGAGGATTGTTTTCAATTTAGGGAAATTTGATCTTCAATTTAGGGAATTCGCTCGTCAGCTTGGCGGAGCATTGGGGTTTGGGGATCCTTAACGAGAAATGTGTGAATAGAAAGAGAAGGCAGGAGACAACGCCAGTGACAGGTTGGATATCGGTATTGGAAACCCTTGCCTTGCTGGAGGCATGTTCCGCCGTGGAAGATTTCATAAAAGAACGGAGATTAGCACCTCCCATGGGAGCAGGGGGGAAGCGACTGGCCCGTAAGGGCAGATGAAAGACTTTCAACCTGAAAGCTTGGCACCTACCTTGCAGTTATATTATTATATTTTTATTTCTTTTTATAAATTTTTTAATATTTATAATTTAGTCCTTATATTTTTAATATTTACATATATGGCCCCGCACCCGTATCCTATATTTTTCATAAAATCTCGCGCCCGTATCAGATACGTATCGTATCCGCACCCGCACCCGCACCCCCACACCTGTGCTACATAGGTTATAATCCTCAAATTCTATATATGTCTCTGTTTCTTAACATAAATGCCAGTAGATGAATCCTTGTGTTCTACAAAAAAAATCTGCGCTAACAAACTCGCAGTTGAGCAGTGATTGGAAGGATTAGAAGGCAACGCACTGGTGAAGAATTTGACAAACATGGCAAATGGGGAATGGGAGGGAGGAGAGGGGAGTTTTTTCTTTTGACAAAAATGGATAAATCCTTTTTATGATATTTGAGCCGATACTGTTAATGGGCCAGAGCCCGTGAGACAAATTTTCTCCATCTCTATTTTTATTTTCATTTATAATTATAATTTCATTCTAACCATGGTTAAGAAAACGCGGTAGGTTTCACGAATCCTACGTGCTTTTTTTTCCTTTGGATCACGTGTTTGTGGGTCCCCCATGGTTGTGAAATGCGCGGCGCGTGTTGCAGGATAAAGTCTCCCACACAACAAGCACGTGAACCGTGTGATGGAACCAAATACCAATTCTTCCGCTGTTTTTCATATAACTAAAAAATGTTTTTATGGGTTAAAATTGTGTAATTTATAAAATATGTTATTTTAGGTAATCAAGCACATGCAATTAAACTTGTAACCAATCATCCATGTTTGATTTGTCCCAAAATCTCTAAGCTCTATTTGAACAATAGATTCCATGTGTAATCTGTTAATTAAATCCCAAGTGCAATCGTGAGAATTTTTTGGCACAAAAAAATTGTGATTCTATTCAATTAAAATGTAAAATAGTTTCAAAATGTTCAAAAAAATAACTAAGCATAGGAAATTTTTGGAACGAAAAGTGCAGGAAAAAAATAATTTCGGTCAAAGATTAAAAAAATGTAAGACCTGTTTCAAAATTTTTATTTAGAGGAAACTCCAAAACTTGTTAAATATTTTGATTTCGACGATAAAAATATACCATTTATGTTTTTGGCAGGAGTTTTGCACATTAATTATAATTAATTAAACACATCTTGTGGGGTCAACAAAAATCAGCGACCCATCAGATTTATGTGGTCATCACAGGCCGTCAAATCGATAATGCTGACATTATTATTATATTTTACTTTTGTTTTTATTGTTTTATTGTTTTATTGTACTTCTCTTGTGAAAAGTTTCCTGTGCTATATCCGCCACCAAAAATTTTCTCGCCCCTTGATGGGGTTTTCGGTTTTTCTACATAGAGGATTTTTTTTAGGTTTCTACATAGAGGATTTCTAAATTCCACCTCTCTGCAACTCTACGAACATTAAATGGAAGTGAACTATACATTAAAAAGGCTACAAATATGGTCCAAACGATGAACTTTCAAAATGATATAGATGGCTGGATCCAAGGTCACCTTGTTCTAGTGGTAAAGATAAAAGAATCAAACTAGCTTATCAATTGGTACATAGTTCAAGATTCACCAAATGCATTGGTCTAGACATAATTCAAAGCAGTTTTGGGGTTCGGTGAAGGTCTCCATTTCCCATACTAGTCGAAGTATATTCATAATAACTTGAGTAGCGAGAATATTGCTTTCATTTGTCCATCTAAACTAAATAGAAATCTTTTCCTCCCAAACCTATGTTCCGAGCTTATGTCCTGAGCTTATGTCCCGAATGGCTTCATAGAGCTCACTGGCGATGGAATAAACCAGCATAGCGGCGGTCACTGCCCTCTATGAAGCCCTGAGCACCCTTCATGGTCCATGGTCCACGGTCCACCGGCTCACCAGTTTTTGACGTGATTTATCATCGATTCACTAGTTTGTCTGCGCCGTCTTGTTTGCTGAGGGATTTGACCAGCACAGCTCAATCAACTGGGTTCACGCCTTGACCATCGCTGATGGGGGATTGGATACCGCTGCCGATGGGGAATTGAGAACCAGGACATGTGAATTTCGTCGCCGGTGGGCTCTATGAAACCATTCAGGACATAAGCTCGAGACATAAGTTCGGGAGAAGAAGATTTCTGCTAAACTAAAAACTGAAAAACGGATATTCTAGCAGCATGGGAATTTGCCCCCCTTAAAAAATTTGTATTTTTCGTTGGATATCTATTATATGGAGATGAATATGTGACCCAATTAAAAATGCATATGTAGTCCCACCATTTGGTATTTCCTGACTACCATTATATATTGTCGGAATTGATCATACCAATTTAAATATCATGCATGCAAGATCGAAACCATGTTTGATGTATTGGTGTGGTTCCGACGACATACCCTAATCAAGAACTACATAAACCAAGAGAAAAATAATTATACGAAGATTTCTATGGGGCAGTTCTCCCACAGGAAAGAGAAAAGTAGCATGCATAAAGGGACAAATTTTATGCTATCCTAAACGAAGGGGCGGGTTGGGAATAAAATCCTTGCATCATTTTAACACTGCTCTACTGGGTTACAGACTGATGGAGGAGCAAGATAGCTTATGGAGACAAGTACTCCCTGCTCTTTATTGCAGAATTTGCATTTACAACATTTCTCCTCACCTTAAGGATTCCATTAGGTGGAGGGATATCAAGAAGTATGTTCTAAACGCGCCCTGGTTTAGACAGCAATTAAAGATGCAGGTTGGCAATTAGTTGAACATACAATTCTGGATTGACATATGGTTATACAACAGGACATTTGCTAAGACCTACCCGGAATTCTATGTCAATGCTACTGACCAAAATGTGACAATAGCGGAGAAGGGATTGTGTGACCGCACTTGGAGAACTTGGAGATGGTCGTGGTCATGACACCACCCATGCTCTGGTGAAGAAATTCATCAATTCTCATCTTTAATGCAGTAACTAATGAATGCCAAATTAGGATCGACCCTGCAAGATGAATGGAATTGGAGTGATCCCAACTGTCTGAAATACCCTACTGCAATAATCTATAACCAAATCATGGAGGAAGAGTGGATAGCAAATGAATCTACGTTGATCGTAGGAAGAGTCTCGCACAAACTGGTCCCTCTGGAAATCACGGCATTCTGCTAGAAGGCGCTGCAGAATCGAATCCCAACAACTAAAAATTTGGTGTGGCGGGGTGTGAATACTCCATCATTAATCCGCCAACTATGCCAGCTTGAACACGAAACTGGAGAACACATTTTCATCTCCTGCACCGTGGCTCAAGAATTATGGTCTTCCTGCCTCAGTTGGTTGGCGTTGCAGCAAGACATGGAAGCAACTTTGGACAAGTTACCAGAACAGAGTTCGACCAGAGGTTATCCCCATAAAATTGCCAAGATTTGGCCCTTGATTTGGCAGGAATCGGTTTGACACTTATAGAAACCGAGAAACACCGCAATTTTCCAACAAGAATAGCCTCAAGCTTCATGTGCTTTGGAACAGGTCCGACTTCAAACATGGCCCATTCTGCGGGTGAACAAGATAATTGGTTTGGAAGTGACCTTTGGCTATAAGCATCACTTGGATGTGAGCTGATGAATTGTAAATATGTACATACAATTTTAGTAATACAATTTCTGTGAGGTCCCAATCAATCTTGCTCGGACCCTGAATACAAGAAATAGGGGCGTTAGAACAAATATGTAACTGAAATTAACAGTCTAAACAACCAAAGCACAATGTTGCATATAAAAACACAAGATCCTGAACGCCAAGAGTAACAAGTGAGCCGATCTATC
>JAOYMZ010032858.1:0-16343 GCA_025802335.1 Pinguicula primuliflora | reverse complement strand
TATATATCTAACAACAATATTTTATTTTTTGTAGAAGAAACAACCACCTCCACAAATGTAAGATGGAGGATATTATGGCCTTCCATTTTGATTATTTATAAAAATCATTAAAAAAAAATTAACCGGTCTTCCAATGACCGGTAAATTCATTTTTCACGCCAACAAATATACCGGTCTTCGGAAGACAGGTATCTTTTTAATTACGTTGATTAGCAATTTTAATTATTAGCCGTCTTCCAAAGACCGGTTACTCTCACCGGTCTTCGGAAGACCGATTAGTGACAAATCCAAAAATTAATCACTATTTTGTGACAAATTCAAAAATTAATCACTATTTTGTGACAAATCCAAAAATTAATCACTATTTTGTGGTAAATGAAAAAAATTTCCCAAAAAAAGAACGTGTTGCGCAATATTTTTGACATAAAAAGTTAATATATATTAAATTTTGATAAATTGTAACTATTTATGAAAAATTAAAAATAAAGTCGTATGTTTTGTTGGATTAGGACTTCATTATGGTAAATGTCTAAACCAACGATAATTAAGGAAAAAAGTAACCATATGGGAGAAAATTAAAAGAAATTACCGATGACAACAAAAATCCAATCAGAGCATGAGCGTTTTAATTATTGATGTATTAATTTTTGAATTTTTTTTATTGTGCCACAAAATGATAGAACAAAAAATTAATCTAATGCAGATATTAATAAAGTGATAGAACATATAACAAAAAATTAATCTAATGCAGTCAATTGCTGTAACGAATCGGATGCATTACCTTGGGCATAAATATGGATGATTGTCATCCAGAAACAATTTAAGGAAGCCAGATAACCAATCAAAAAGCCGATAGAGGATCACCATATCAGAAAGCTAGAAAGCATCACCAGAAATCGGTTCAGGGGTGACAGCACACCTCCCCTCTCCTTGAAACCGTGGTCACAGGTGGTGGAATTATCCACAAAAGCCTCATCTTCTCTTCAGTTGCATATATTGATATGTATAGAACAAACTTGCTAAGCTACTCTTGTCTGCCAATTGCAATCCAGAAACATAGCTACAAATAGATTATAACAGATTAGAAAATAGTATTCCAACTGCATGGTTAAGCACTAGATTAGTACAATACATACATGCATTCTCCGTGGTTCTCAATAATGTGGATGGTCAATACAATTCGAGGATTCTATGAGGTGCAGAGCAGCAGAGAATCAAAAACTGAAATCGAAATCTATGAAATTGCTAAAAATAAAGTAAATGGATAATCACCTTGACTGAGATGAGGATGAACGCAACTTGTTTTAATCGGATTGCACCACTCATAAATTAGAATGCATGAGGAAAAAAAGAGAAAATGCGTGAAAATATGTCCGAAGTCCATCAAAACAAACTATGGGCAGAAAGTTCTTTGCTATCTCCTTGTCTCAAAAACATGCCTCTCATCTTCGGCATTGGACCCTTCGTAAACAAACAATTCTTCCCCATAGTACCTCTAGGCTCTAACTCTAAGACTCAGAAAAAAGAAGAGCAGCTGTAAAGCAACGTTCAGCCAAAAAGAATTACGATTCGTCTTATCAAGAAACACGGTCGTTGATAGCCGGGAAAGCACAAAGTTTATTCGTACAAAACAATCTGTAAAAATCAAATCCACGATAACCAAGAACTAAGTCGAAGCAAGAATATTAATCCAGCCAAAACTGAACCGTAGTGAGGACAAAAAAACTGTGGAATGAACTTCAAGCAAAAGAAGTCTACCTTGAAATGAACTTGAAGAAAGAAGATGATACCCATGCCAGCAATTATATGGATGGTTCGATGCATACACAATCAGAAGCATGATAGCAAATTCTAGAGCCATCATGTGCAGAAAAGACAACTATGAGAATGCCCCTGGGTCTGTCCTCTTAATCACACAGAATGGAGTACGGAAAATAGACGGATATGCCTGCAACTTCCGATTTATGTAAAGTCACAGATAAGAAGAATGAAATGACAAAAAATACAGTACAGATACAATATAGAAGAGGGAAACAATGATCCCAAAAAATTGCTTACAGAATTCAAGAAGAAGTAACAATTTTACCTTGCTGAAGAAAATCCTTCTTTGCTGAAGAAAATCCTTCTTTACACTTTTGCATCAAATATAATTATGCAAAACAAAAAGGGTTAAGGTTAAAATTCATAGAGATCTTGGGTTTGCCTTACAATTTGAAGGGATGCTTCGTTCCTCCTGCATCAATATGTGAAGTGATGATGAGAAATCCAAAAGGATGCACGAATCACAGAGCAATAAGACATTCAAAACCGCAATAGGACAGATCCTCCTGAAAGACCCGAAAGTATCACACAAAAGTATCAACAAAAGAGCACACACTTTGGACAAAATCAAAACACCATATCAAAATCATCATGCCTCAATAACCAGAATGACAGAAGGAGAAATCTAACCTTGATGAATACAAAAGTGAATTACCACTTGTGCGGTCCACCCAAATCAAGTGACCGCAACATCAAGTCAAATAAATAATGCATCAGGTCAAAAACTGAATGAATGAAAAAATGAATACAATCTGAAAATATGAAAGAGCAAACTAAATCGGCAGGGAGGAGTTCATTCCATAATGAGGAACAGAACAGAAAAATCTCTGCTCCGTAAACATTTTAGCGGTATCGATAATTCACAGAATAAAGAAGAGCATAACAGAAAAGCACAAAATATAATGAGGAACGAACCGAACAGAACAAACATAATCACATATTTTGCAACTACAGTATACTGAGAAACAGGTGTGAACCATAAACAGCACCAACAGTATAATGAGGAGCTGTGGAACTATTTGAGGAGAAGATGACAATTCGGTTCATACTGGAGAACGTGAGGTGACGAACGCAAGAAAATGGAGAAATCCTAAAGATCATGCGTTGCGACGATGGAGCAATTGGATGAGCAGATTCGTCGGGCAGTAGAGAGCAAATGCGGCCAACGTTTTTTTGTGTCTGAACCTAGCACGTGTTGTCCGGTCGCTATGACACTGGCAACAGATGCATAGCTGAAAGCATTTTTGATCGGTGTCTATGAATACCCACATCAAAATTAAAATTCGGCACCATTAAAATTTTTGATCTAGATCAAACTATTCACTTAAAACATTTTTGATCTAGACCGTTGAATTTTGATCCAACAGTCCAAATTAAAATTCGGCACCATCATTCGATACACTATTCATGAGCGGGAAAAAATTCTGGACTCAAAACGGCAGCTAGTCTTTGGTTTTGTGAGGGGTGTGTGATCTAAATTTTATAAAGATTTTTTAATTTTTATTTAAAGATAAATAAAATATGAATATGTGTGGATATTGATAATGAGTAATTTTATTTCTATGATATTAATTGTCAACAATAAATTATTATCATATTCCATTATACCATCAAAATTATGGTTACATTGGGTATCAAAAGTCTTATTTTGGATACCGTACTTTATTACCGATAATTCTATTGTATTTTTATTCACTAGAGTTAAATAATCTTTAATTAATATTTAAAAATTATCGGCCGTGAAGTCTAAAAACATATCAAAGCTATAGCTTTTGATAATTGATATACCAGTTTTTAAACGAATAATGTCAATTCTGATGGCATGATGGGATGTGTGCGGAATTATTAGATGATAAAATTTTGTGTCAATAAATATGGTACAAATATCAAAACTCTAATCATGATTCCACGTATCCATCGTTGGTCATCGGAATTGCCTAAAAAGTCAAAACTCATACGACCGTAAGCCTCATCGTTATGCGTCACAGCTCTTGTAATATATTCAATTTTTGTCGCAATGTTTTTAAGGATTAAACTTAGAGCTAAGTTGGCTAAGTTGAATTTTAAAAATTATAGGTCATAAAATCATCAAAATTTTGTTGGAGCATAAGGCCTTTCGTCGGTGACATCAATTTCGACCGAAAGCATAAGCAACAAAATTGCGAAGTGAGCTCACTTATGGGTCTCGAGTTCCAGTTTCACGTAATGTACATGGCCAGGGTCAATCTTTTTTGATCAGGGTAAATTTAGATGAATCTTCAGCCTTAGTGCAAGCCTCCAACATTAGTCAGGAGTATGCTAGGACAATCAAGATGGTGGTCGGACATCATTGTTCGATCAGTCTTTCTGTCAGCTGGTGTGGTACCAGCTGTTGGAATTTTGGGACATGACCATTTAACCCTTAAAGTTTGTTTTTTCTTATTTAATCACGCATGCACAACCCCGAGACACCTAATAAACCGAATGATGCAAATCTTAGTATGAGTCTAAGCCTTTAAGCTTAATTTATGACTCGAATAGATTATTGACCGGATTATGCATGCACAATTCCTCACTGAAGTTCATTCTCAAAGAACATTTGGCCATGTTTGACCCAAATCACTTTCTTGGTCCATTATCCAACATATTATGGGTTTGTGTGTCGGCCAATTTATGCTTGGGTTTATTCTTATGTGTGACCCATTTTTCGATTGTGGTTTGTGTGTATCGGTCTGGCCCAACTTACCTCTTGGCTCGTCTGTTTATAGAAGCTCGTTGTCCATCATATAAATAGCTTTGTTCGAGAAGTAGGTCTTCTAGGTCGCTTAGGCGCTAAGATATCGCCCACCGCCTTGCACGAATTACCGCTTAGGTCACTTAAAAAACCGCTTAGAAGGGCGCCTAAGCCGCTTAGGTGCTGAGTGGTCTCTGGCCGCCCAGGGTCCACATGGCGCTTTCTCGAACGCTGATAAATAGTCATGTACAGGCTTGTTCGCCTTCACTTTTGACTCTTCGTTCTCTCTTTCTGTCGTTCGATCTCTATGGAACTATGTCTCTATTCTGTCTTGAAATTCTAGTCTGATCTCACACAAATCTCTTAGTTTTCACTGTTTGAATAAGCCTCTTGCTGGTTGAATCGTTCAGTTTTGGACTCCTCTCCCTATATCTGACCCCATGATTTTGTGATTTGAGTCGTTGAAAGGGTTGTGTTCTTCATTGTTGACTGTTAGTTATGGTGTTTCGGGCATTATTCTTGACGGATTGGTGTAGTTTTGAGGAGATCTACACTCAGATACAAGATTTTTGGATTCTGTTTATTATTTCTTTTGCATGCAAGTATTTGAGTTATACTTGTTTGATTACTGATTTCTTTCGTGTTTGGTTTGTAGATCTAGAGCCAATCTTTTTTCACAGTGGTATCGGAGTCAGGTTGAGGCTCGGATCTAGTTTGAAACTTATTGCATGTACTAGATCTGGTGAAATCTAGTCTGTGCATGCATAGGAGTTTTAACCGTTTTAAAACCCTATTCGTATTTCTTCTTGACTTTAAATTTTTTTTATTTGAAGCATCTAACTGCTACTGGTTATTATATCATTCTTTGTTACCAACTGATATTGGTGATCTAGTGATCAAGTGAGGTATTTAAGGACTGAGATCTATACAAATTGGGTACTTGTAAGTCTCTTGTTATCCTTGTTCAGTTACCTTTGCTGGGCTTGAAGCCAAATGTGACAATGTGATTTACAACTTTGTGTTCGTTGCACACTTATCTGAATTCATTTGATCTACTGCTTAGAGCTTGAACCTCATTCTCTGTGCATTGTTTGTTTATCGAACGTGGTGTGCTCTTTGGAGTTCTCAACATCAGCAATCCTTCATTTGATTTCGTTGAGAAAATTCATCGGATCTTGCAAGAACTCTACAAAATGGTCAAAGTATAAAATATACGTCAAGAGTTTTAAGAAATTAGGTTATAAAATATAAGACATCGATGATTTATATTTATAATATATTCCAAAATCTATTACTTTCATATATGGCGATCGTCGTAGGATCTTCAGTCCCTGCGTCATCCTTCAACTCACTGTCCTCCGGCTCAAACTGAGCACTCATATCGGAAGAAGGAGGTCTAAGATCGGTCATAGCTGCATCTTTCATCCAACTCTGGGCACAAATGAGTGCTTCAGCTGTACCGTTTCTAAAGAACTCCTAAAGCTACTCAACACTCATCCTCCTGTGCTGAAAGCTGACTCCGATAGAACAGTAGTTATTGGGATTGCAAGCACATCCCGAGCAATCTGACCAAGGACAGGATACTTAAACGTATTACTTCTCCACCACATTAAAATATCAAAATCGTCTTCTCCTAGAACAAGTGGTTCTGCCAAATATCTCTTCAGTTCAGTAGTATTCTCTTGGCCAATCTCCTGGTGCACTTTTTGAAGGAATTTCTTACTAAGTCCTACTGAAATAGGGCCTGAAGAGGAGGCACCACTAGTACTAGGAACCCTAAAGACTGTCCGAGTTTTCTCTTGATCATCCAAAGGCCGATACTCTTCAAAAATTTCGATCATTGATTGCTTCACTATGTCGGAGCTGAGAGAAGAAAATTAGAAATTGGAATGGAATTTTTTGTTATTATTTGTGTTATATGAGAGTGTGCTGACTGCTATTATTAACCGGGCGGTACTGGATAACCGATACCGGTACCCAATATTAGGTGTACCGGTACCGGTTAGTAAACAGTACCCGCCTCAGGTACCAGTACCGGAACCGGTACCCGATTGGTACCGTTAACCGGTACCGGTACCGGTACAGTTGGGAACTTTTGGACACCCCTAACTGCAGGATTGATTGATATGCGGCCACGCGCAAAAGTATTGAACACTAAATCTCTTGCCACACCAATCCTGCAGTGCAACATTGACACTGCATAGTACAAAGTGAGCCCTAAACCCCAAATTTCGTTTGCAAACGAAATATGGTCACATGAGTATTAATTTAGATTTAATCATAGCCGTACAGTTTTATTAAATGGAAGTTTGAGATTATATCCTGTTTAAATGTAGTGGCATTGAACTGATCGCTATATAATATCTTAAATGTGATAATTTTTTTACTGACAATTGGTATTGAATACCTTCTGAGTTAATTTTGTTTCATCTCAAAATCTGCAGATCCCATTTAATGAGATGACCGTTGCCTCAGCGCCTATAGATTAGTGACTTTTCCACAATTTAGTCTAGTTTATACATCCCAATTAATGACAATTTAATTATTAAAAATTAATATTTGAGAAAATATTAGGCGATAATGAACCATCGAGTGTCTAAACGGTCTAGGTGTTCCTAAATGAATGATTAGACGGTATTTAGACAGGATGGATTGCGACCGCCCAGTAGCTAGACAATATCTAGACCGTCTAAGCGACCTAAAAAATATTATTAATTAGTATATAAAATTTAGGTTATGCTTATGATAACTATACAAAAAAATTTCATCCATGTGACTAATTTTAATAGCAAAATGGTAGACTCACATAATGGAATCCTACATAATTATCTATGTTCAATATGTTAAAGAGTTATTGTCCCACACCGAAAGTATAAGTATGAGATAAGTAATTTAAATCGAAATTGTGGGGAGAACCAATCATCTTGGGTCTAAGGTTTTAATGGTGACATTCACATTCCCACCAACATAACCCCCACACGCACACCTGCATATACGAGACTCAGTTGTCTCTGAGCTCGATTTATTTAAAGCCCGTTGACCCGAGTGTGATTGGTCGAGCGGCCGTTGACTCGCGTTTAGAGCCAGCCAAGTTTATATAAAAATTTATTATGGTATCAGAGCCAATAATGGTCTAACAATCGAGTAGCCTGTGTACGCTTCCGCTCTTCTTCGGTGTGGCATTCAAGTCTGACGGGGTTTGCCTAGTCGGACCTGAGAGGGAGTATTAAAGAGTTATTATCACACATCGAAAGTATAAGTGTGAGATAAGTATAAGAATTGTAGAGAGAACCAATTACACTCACATTCCTACCAAATTAACCGCGCACGCACACCTGCATACACGAGACCCAGTTGTTCCTGGACTCGATTTATTCAAAGCCAGTTGATCCGAGTGTGATGGACAGGTCGACCGTTGACTCGCGTTTAGAGCTGTACCCACAATAAAATATGGGTACAAATCAATACAATAACAAATGTGTTAATGTTAATAAACTCTAGATAATTTTGTGGTCCCCGGACAAATGTCAATATTTTATTTTATATGCATAATTATTTATGATTCTATTATGTGAATCTATCATAATTCATTGGTCTAGTGTTAGATTGTAATCTTCATGTAATTAAGGTTCTAATTCTTATGAAAATTTCAGGTTAATAATAGTATGATCCCGAATAAATGATAATTATAAAAAAATTCTAAGCCTAGAATGATTATCCCATCACAATATCTCACATATAAAATGAGAAATTTTTTAGTCAGGAACACTATATGCTGGACGAGTTGGCTTACATTCTAAATGTTCATCCTGACCGTTGGATCAACAATGGATAGTCAAAATTATGATTCGACATGTAAGGCAATTCGTACGCCACATAGTGTGTGCAAATAGAAAATGTCTACATATTACTATTCCGATCACAATTGGGGACCTGAGCAATCAGGTGAGCTTTGATTAAAAGGTTTCGAGTTCAATGTTCAGTAAAAGTGCTTTGACCAGGCCTAATTCATAGAAGTCTTTGGGCTGGATGCAGAGTCCCTAGATTAGCCCGGAGTGTAAAAATTCTCAGATACCGAAGAAAAATAGAGTATTTCTCACCTTTACATACCTAATAAAACAATTGGGGACCTGATAATTTTTTCTCAAACTTGTTTTGTAACCTAATTTTGAGATAATGCTCTCTTCTCTGCTCAACAGACTCACCGATCCTTCGAAGTTAGAACCGAAAAGAACGTGAACTGAAAAGGAGAGCACACACATATACAAACAATACATACAACAAGCCAACCCTTTTACACAAAAGGCAACAACCTCCCAAAAATCCACAAGAAAAGTTTTGACTCTCACTGATCCAAAAGTTTTGCAGAGTTTATGGCTTCCCAAGAACAACGAGAAGAGTCCAGTGAACCCCACAAACAGCTTCATGGGGATGAGCATTTCACCAAGCTGTTGAGCTCCTATTTAGGTCTGAGTTTCACAATCTTTCTTGGATTTCTACCCAGAAACTCAATCCCACTCATCTCAGTGCTCAAGGCCAAGAACAAATCTCTTTCTTACAAGCTTATGGAAGCAGAGGAGCAGCTCAGGCGGCTTCACTCCAGAAGGAAAGAGGACTCCAGAGCGAACGCGAGGGTTGTTGAAATCTTCGCGAGCCATAGGCATGCCTGGCAGCAGGAAGAGAAGCGGCTGCTGCAGCAGATCGATGAATGCAGCGAGGAGATATCGTATCTGAAGGGTAAAGTTGAGGACGTGGAAAGAGTGGAAGCGGAATTGAGAGCTAGTATTGATGATTTGAAGAGGGAAATCAGTGAGAAGGATGAAATGCTCAACTTTATGAGCCGGGGTAACTGTGAGGTGGAGAGTAGTGCTGGGGATTGCTATAATGATATGGGGTTGAGGTATAGCAAATCTGGGGTTTCAGGGGGGATGGAGGAGGGATATGGAGGTGGTGGAATGGAGGAATTTGGGGCTGCTTATGGGCAGAACAACAGTGGGTTTGGTGCAGATTATCTGAATTCAGCTTCAAATCTGTGGTCGGAGAAAGCAAGTTTGTGGCAGGTAAAAAATGTGCAATCTCTTTCTCCTTTTTCTGGTTTGCTTTCAATTCATGTAGGTTGTGTCCGAAAGCAGTTAGTTGTAGGTAAAATCCACATCTTCTTCATATCTCCCTATTAAGAAATAGTTAATTTTTCTCAGATGTCGATCTTAGGTTGAAGACTGTTCTTCCTCCATTTCAGCAGATAAGGATCCATATTTCAGATGAAATGACATGATCACTGATCAGCTCTTGAATTGAAATTTTGAAAGTTATCTTTCTGTATTTTTGCTTCCTTTGTCTGGTCTATTGTCCAATTGTCTTAGTTATGTGTCCTTTTACTGTCCTCCATATAATGACAAGTTAGGCCACTGATGGCTTTACTGTATTATGCTTGAATACTGCAAATGTTTAACTTCTCTGTTTCTCTTATTACATGATTCTTGGACCACCTCTGGTAAATTGGCATTCAAGAACATACTTTATTCATCATCTTTTACCCTGATAACATGTGATTTATGTCATCTCCACGTTAATGATGCATTTCTCGAGGTTTTCGGGTTTCTTCTGATGGATGTTGTTCTTTTCCTTCATCATGTACGTGTGATATCCCTTTCATAATTATTCACCATCAAAATTATGTTCAGATCTTGATAAAATGGTGTGGAAGATTTGTTTTATTAACTCTTCTTATCTTGAGTGGATGTATCATCTATTTCACAACTACTGTCCTTTGTCTAGCTTGTCCGTTTCAGCAGATTTTGAATCTGATATGCCAGTATTTTACGTATGCAGGATATGCAGTATGAATCACTTTACCATATGAAGCACTTTGTTTCAAGGTAACCAAAATCTCTCCTTTACCACTTTATCAGATGGTCTATCCCGTAAACACCGAAAATTTTCAAATGCGGGAGGCTACATACCAGACGGCATTTCTTACATCCCGAATTCTAATCCTGTTCGTCCACTGTTGATCTTACCGGTGTAACAAATGCTTAAGGCCTTTTCTATTTTCCTTGTCAGGCGGGAGTTGCCTTGGAAGGTGGATGCCGACTCGAATGTAGTTTCCTCCAAACTGAAGTTGCTGGATCAAGAGGTACTGAGCTTGGAAAAAAATGAGAAAGGAGATCTCTCCAAGGTACCATTACAGCTGCGAAAGCAGGTTAAGAGATACCAATCACTAGCTGAAAAAATGGATGACCTCTGCAGCAGAATGGTAGGACATTTGTATCTGCAACCTATTACATAGACAGACATTCACTTAGAGCACGATAAGTAAGAGAATGTTTCATGTAAGTATCTTTTATTTTACTCTGTAGCGAGCGAGCGATCCCTGCGAAGCCACACTTAGTCCCGAATTTCGGACGCAGAGGCAGACTGAGTTTTTGTTGGAAGCCTTCCGGTTACAACAAAGGGCATCTGAAACTGGTCAGAAGCTGATGGTCTTACAATCTGAGACGGGGAAGACTGCTGGC
Organism: Pinguicula primuliflora; assembly: GCA_025802335.1. Classification (NCBI taxonomy): domain Eukaryota; kingdom Viridiplantae; phylum Streptophyta; class Magnoliopsida; order Lamiales; family Lentibulariaceae; genus Pinguicula; species Pinguicula primuliflora. The sequence goes on along the minus strand of JAOYMZ010032858.1, from coordinate 5,294 downwards.
TCAGGTCAGCTAGAAGAAGGGATGGTTCAACTAGCCACAAGGTGGCGGTCCTTGGACTTGATCAGAAACAACTTCAAAGAAATCCAGAGAAACTTAGAGATATGGCTGGCCAGAATTATCGGAGATCTTGAAGGAATATTGGCCCGTGACAGTACTTCACGCGCAAGGGAATATTACTTCTCTAGGTACCCCTTTGCTAAATAACTTTCAACAATGCAGCTCCCCATTGCTGTTTTCTTGCTGATGGTGATACAAGTATTTAAGTGACCATGTCTGGACACGAGCAATTTTCTGCTGGGGACGTTATATCCCGGACTGTTCCGAATTCTAATTTTGGGCATCCATTGTTGATTTGACGGCGAGGATCAACAATGCTTTAAAACTAAGTGATCCATTTCTGGCCATCAGATCAATAAATGGACGAACAAGATTAGAAGTCGGACATAAGAGCACTTGTCCGGAATATAACATTCCTGATTAGAAATTTTCGATGTCTGGACCTCCATATCAACAAAGATCAGTCAACGGGTTGAGGCATTATTGTTTTTGGACCACCTCCTACCATGGAAGCTTTACAATTTTGCCCACTGTTTGTCTTGATGGACCGTATAAAATGGGGACTGGTTGTTTTGAAGTTCAGTCCTCTGCGAGTTTAATGCAGTTCAGCAACCAGAGGCCCCCCCTATGAATGCTCGAATTTTCAGGTCTACAAGCAGCAAGATAAACATGGAGTCGAAAAAGCAGAGCCTCTGTGGCAAGTGATTCATTAAACAAGTTTGGAAGTGTTAAAGGGGTTGGCCTAGCGGTATGGAGTGACAATTGCACTCACAAATTACACGTTCAAATTTCTTTAATGACATTACCTATCAAAAAAAATTAAACAAGTCTGGGTAAGCACGGAAATTGCCATTGCAGAGAAGCGAACTTCTGGTGCAAGCCTGAAACTATGATATGAGACTTTCATTGTATAAATCTATCATAGCTAGTATGTTTGTTGAAAGAAACAACATGGAAGTCAATTTCACAAAGAACAACTCGGGCCCAATTCTGGCTCGGGCCTCGTGTGAGTGTGTGTGGTACAGTTTAAATGGGAAAATATTGGTTACTTTCATTAAAACTGTGAGGCTATATTATAATTGTTTCTCTAATATGGCACGTTCCAATATCTAATTCATGCTGTCCGCAACAAGTAGAAGATCCGAGCTGCACTTGAGGGCATGAACATGATGTGGACCATATAAAAATATTCAGCTTCTTCTTCTTCAATTCAAAAGTCGTCCGTAAGAAAGTATCCTGATAAAGTTACTGTTGTGAAAATAGGACCGATAGAGTCAAACTGGATCTAATAATTTGTAGGAAATAATACTGAAAATAAATAGGACACACAGATTTATGTGGAAAATCCCTAAATAAATCAGGGAAAAAATCACGGGTAAGGATAGAAGAATTTCACTATTACAGAATATAGGAGTTACAATATCTTTAGACCACTAGGAGATACCACATGTAATCTTTCTAGAGAATAAAGTATAAACACTCAAACTCTCTATTTTTCTCTCTAATATTTCTTTCTGTAATGAGACTCGGAGATTTCGGGATGATGAAATAAATGAATGAGTTCATCCTTTTATAGGGGAGAAAACGCGTGAAAATAGTAGTGTAACTACTATTTTATTCTTCCACGTTTTTTCCTCGTCACTGTCCATTTTCCGTCCAAATTTTTCTTTCTTCACATGTGATGAACATTTATTTCTTTACATGCTTTTATCTCCTTGCCGACACATGAATCACAACCACTTTAAGAGGGCATCTTATCTACACACAATAAACAAGCCTAGTCAATTCCTGGAGTATTCCTCCATTTTGAAGTCTACTCTACACTACACTACAGTTTTATATCATATAACATCATATAACAGCAGGCAGCGGGGAAGGAACAATTGAGTTACAAATTATTGAGCATCATCTGCATCATTATATAATAGGAGAATCAAAAGCCATCACGCTAATAGGAACTGTTTTGAGTTCACAAAGGCGCATTATCAGTTGATCAAGAACTGGATCCTATGCTACTTGTTCATACAAATTTGCCAGATGGTTGCCCGATGGACAGCTAGCTTAGATCAACATGTTGTGAAAATAGGACGGATAGAGTCAAACTACAGCTAATAATTTGTAGGAAATAATACTGAAGATAAATAGAACACGAAGATTTACGTGGAAACCCCTTGACAAATCAGGGGAAAAACCACGGGTGGGGATAGATGAATTCCACTATGAAAGAATGTAGGAGTTACAATCTCTTTAAACCACTAAGAGATACCACTTGTAATCTCTGTAGAGAATAAAGGATAAATACTCAAACTCTCTATTTTTTTCGCTAGTATTTCTCACTGTAATGAGACTCAGAGACGCTGGATGATCTGACAAATGAAGGAGGATATCATTTTATAGGAGAGAAAACGCGAAACAATAATAATGTGAACTACTATTTGAAAATCGTCCCACACACATTTTTCTTCCTTGCATCTTTTTTTTTCAAAGTGAGTATTTATTGCTCTATTTGAATTTCTTGCCAGACACAAAACAATGTACTACCACTTCAACTATAAATGAAAGCAATTTTTTTTTGGGTAAAAAAAATACGGGGTGAAATTAGGTGGGATAAAGTCACCCATACTGTGATTGAAGAGAGAGGCCGGGATGCTACAGAATGACCATTAGGGTTGAGGGGAACTATGACGGAGTCGGGTATTAATTCCAAAGAGAGAACCAACTTATAAAAAAATCGGAAAACTCCCTCACAACTAACGGGTTACAGGGTAATTTTTGAGTCTGTGCCAAGGGTATTGGATCACTGCCAAATTGAACTTGGCACTTGGCACTTGACCCTAAAATGGCACGAGCGTGCTCTTTGTCTACCGTTGCATTGTAAAGCTTCTTCTCATGGTCCAGTTTCCCATGTCCGACATTCCAAACATCACTGATACATCAATGTTGGAGTTGTTAGGCAAGCAGAAATACGGAGCAACTTTATATTTATTTGTTTGCAGTTTTTCTTTCATCCTCCCATGCCATGAAACTCCAAACAGACAAGGACGAAAACAAATAAACTGCTCGGATAATGTTTGGTTTGGTTTGTTTCTCTGGTTATGAATGGTGTGGAATGGGAATATTAATCCTATCATAGTACGAACAGTGGAGTTGTACTGCTCAATCAAAGAGAATCATCATAACATTGGGAGATTATGCCCACCTATAATGCTTGGACTCTTCTAGGATGAATACAGGACAAAAGCTACAAATCAAAGAGGAAAAGGAGGGGAATTTTTATTTTATTTAAATTGTTTTTTTATAAAAACGTGGGGGGTTCATTGTGGAGGAGGATTTTTTTTTTTTTTTTACATTGGAAGCAAAAACCTTACAAATGAAAACAAGCCTGCCCTTATTCGTGGCGGCTCAAAAACAGAAAATGATGTACTTCCATTCACTCGAGCGTCAATGGATGACGGGAGGGTGTCTTGTGGCATCTGTAATGGAGCGACTCCAGCCATTAGTCCACCCAGTATGCATTGCATCAAAACATTCTCTTTAAGCACAGACTCCAGCATGTCCCCCAAACCCCTTCTCCCATCCGCCCCCCTTCAGCTTGTTCTCCAGCATCCCATCTGCCCCCTGGAGGAGGAATTTGAATGAATTAAAATTAAAGAGGGGATTTAATAGTTATTTTTTATTAATTTATTTTTAGTCAATTATTATTTTATTAAAGAAATAAATTTGAGTACAAATTGAAACAATATTTTACAAGCCAATAAACTAGATTAATGAGAAATGGGGGACCCGCCGCTCTCATAAGATCAGGGGTGTCATCCGAATAATATAGCAGAGGGGAGGGGCCTTGCTGCTTGGTGGAGTTTCATAGATGTTTGGGTCTATGATTTCTGTCGTACTTTTCTTCTTCTTTCTTGACGTTTTCTAGGTTTTTTTCTTGGGGACCTATTGCATGTGAGTGTCCATTTCCATTATATAGGACTCCTAAAAATCTCAAGACGAGACCTTCCAGTCTAAAGGTTATATTGATAGCCTCAATTTATATAGCAATTTAGGCCATCTTTGCATATTATTTCATATCATTTTAGGCCTTGAACTTTGCTTTTATACATCAAACCTCGATCAATGATGTCAAATATATCAATTGCAGGATAGATACTACAGAAGCTGAATTTTATTCAGAAAAAGAGCTCAAAAGAGATGAAAATGGAGCTGTTCTGATGAACTGAGTTTCATGGAATTTTCCTTGAAATCCCGGAGCTGATCAACGGAGCTAAACAAGCTGATTATATCACCCAATCAAGGAGGGATTAATTTCAGGCATGCACCAGCAGATTGGAAGCCGAATACCAGATTTCAGCATTTAAAATCTGAAGAACAAAAAGAGAGAAATTCAGTTAAGTATGGAAAGTTCAATTCAAAGGGGTAAAAAATCAAGTCCAAAAGCCTATTGCAACATTTGGACCGTGTTACAAGTTCAACTATGTCAAACTTGGAGCCAAAGAAAAGAGGGGACCGCAATATGCAAAAGAAGAAAGTGGGTAGGCCAAGTACAAAAGTTGTCTTGCCATTTGCGGAAAAACCTACATCTCACCATTCAAAAATGCATATCTCTCACCTCAGATCAAGGGTGCCCGAGCCCTTGCACAGGTACACTCCTCAAAGCTGTATCTACATCTTAGCAGAAGGGACCAAGTGACAGAAATGGCCGGAACCAAGACTTATGCTCAGAAGAAAGAGAATCAGCAACTGGACTGGTTTATTACCCCTTTGCCCTGAAGAAAAATGCACAACTTTTACATGGGTGCGAGAAAAAATCTGAAGTTTGGCATGAAGTTAGACCACAAGCCCCTGATCAAGTCACCTTTAGACCACACGAGCGGAGGGAGTCACCTTGACCCACTTTGGATGCAATATACAGAAAGGTGCAAAACTGTCTGATAATACAGTTATGCCCTTACTTCAAAAATGCATAACTCTCACATGGATTGGAGGACAAGGCTGACATTCGACCTCAAGGTAGCCCTAAACCTAAGAAACAACTCTCATTCAGATCATATAATTTTTCGGAGGCCGCCAGACGTGAAGAACAGGCGAAAAACCAGATAAACCAGAAGAGGAGCTGTCCTTCACTCCGAAGCTGATGGATTCAAGCTTTTGCTGCACTTCTCTTGTAGTTTTAGCTTGTGCTTTTAGCATGAGCTAGATTTTGTAGACTCAGGACTCGGTTGAGCTGAGCTTTT